>JBBPBX010012651.1:18139-53686 GCA_038048925.1 Garcialebias charrua | reverse complement strand
GAGAGAGAGAGAGAGAGAGAGAGAGAGAGAGAGAGAGAGAGAAAATGGTTGTTTTTCTCTATGTCCACCTCTTGCACAGTGATGGCATGGACACCCCCTGTGACCCGAAAAGGAAGAAACGGGTAAAGATAATGGATGGATGGATGGATGGATGGATGGGTGATGATGGATGGATGGGTGATGGCTGGCTGGATGGATGGATGAGTGATGATGGATGGATGAGTCATGGATAGATGGATGGGTGATGGATCAATGAATGAATGGTTGGATGGATGGATGATGTGATTGATGAAAGACTGGGTGATGGATGGATGTGTGATGGCTGGCTGGCTGGCTGGATGGATGGATGGATGAGTGATGGCTGGATGGATAAATGAGTGATGGCTGGATGGATGGGTGAGTGATGGCTGGATGGATGGATGAGTGATGCCTGGATGGATGGATGAGTGATGCTGGATGGATGGATGGATTGATGAGTGATGGCTGGGTGATGGATGGATGGATGGGTGATGGCTGGATGGATGAGTGATGGATGGATGAGTGATGCTGGATGGATGGATGGATGGATGGATTGATGAGTGATGGCTGGATGGATGGCTGGGTGATGGATGGATGGGTGATGGCTGGATGGATGAGTGATGGCTGGATGATGGATGGATGGGTGATGGATGGATGGATGAGTGATGGCTGGATGGATGAGTGATGGCTGGATGGATGGCTGGATGAGTGATGGCTGGATGGATGGGTGATGGCTGGATGGATGAGTGATGGATGGATGAGTGATGGCTGGATGGATGGATGGGTGATGGCTGGATGGATGGGTGATGGCTGGATGGATGAGTGATGGCTGGATGGATGGATGGGTGATGGCTGGATGGATGGATGGGTGATGGCTGGATGGATGAGTGATGGCTGGATGGTTTCAGCCTCTTTGCCTCTGTCTGTCTCTTCCCTCCACCTCCTCATGTTCTCATCCTGACATGTTCCACCTCAGCACAGAGCCAGAGTCTGTCTGAACCTTCTCCACAGCTGACAACAGGAAGAGACATCCTGCAGAAGAACCACACTCTGCTGTGGTCTTCCTCTGCAGCTCCTCCTGCTCCTGGTCCCTCCTTGAACACACTTTACAGGGAAATAAAAAAAACTACTAACCTTTGGCCTGTGAGTTCTTCATGTTGTGGGTTCTGGTTTGAGCTGAAACATTTGAGCAGATCAGTGTAAACGTGTTTTCTGTCGACTCGCCACGATAAACAGAAAAAACACTAACGTTTCCAGAGGTGGTTCTCATACAGACAGCACAGCACCAGTTTTTCATTTCATTCATCTCTCATTCAGGAACAGCAGAGTCATATTTGTGTCAGCGTCTATGAACGTTTCTTTCAACTTTGGCATTTAGTCAAAGTCAAAGTCAACTTTATTGTCATAACTGCAATATGTACAGGACATACACAGGATTGAAATTGCATTTCTCTCAGTCCCTCGGTGCAACAGTAACCATTTAAACACTAAAACACTGAAACATTTAATAAACATAAGCATAAAATAGTAAAAGTGTAACACTGTCCTGAGTTTTTGCATAGTAGTATAAAAGTATGAAAATTTACACCAACACTAAACATTTAATGAACATAAGCATAAAATGAAATAATAAAAGTGTAATACTGTCCTGAGTTTTTGCATAGTAGTATAAAAAGTATATCTATAAAATAAACTGAAGGTTCTAGCATTGACATTTGCAAAGAGTGGCAAAGCAGCATATGAGTTAATGTACACAGTATATGTATGAGGTAGTTGATGTTGGTATAGAGGCAAAGTGGCATATGCAGTAAGGCACATTGGGCATCCTTAAATAAGGCTAGTCAGAGAATACTGTATATGTATCAGCAGTAGTGTAGATATAAAAGTAGTGTAAATGTAAACAGTAGTAATAAATGTAAACAGTATTAATAAATGTAAACAGTGAATGTAAACAGTAGTATGTAAACAGTGAATGTAAACAGTATGACTATGGGCAGCACGGTGGCGCAACTGGTAGAGCTGCTGCCTCTCAGCGAGAAGGTCCAAGGTTCACATCCCGGCCGGTCCGGGGGCCTTTCTGGGTGGAGTTTGCATGTTCTCTCCGTGCATGCGTGGGTTTTCTCCGGGTGCTCCGGTTTCCTCCCACAGTCCAAAAACAAGCATGTTAGGTTGATTGGAAACTCTTAGACCCTAGGTGTGAGTGAGACAGGTCCCTCTTGTAAATGAGTCCCCGTGGCTCAACGAGGATAGCCTGTATAAATAAAGGTTGAATGAAAAAAAAATAGGCAGTAATGTAATACAAACATTAGTGCAAATATGAGAAGTAGTGCAAACTGAATGAGCACATGACCGAGAGTTTAGTGAATAACCCGTTTGATGACACAGGGTCCAGTGTTAAAAACTTTGTGTTGAGTGGTAATGTGTGAGAAAGTTTTTTGTGTTAAGGCAGTTCAAATGGGAGGGGAGGCAGAGCAGGCAGAGTGTTTAGCATCCTGACTGCCTGATGAACAGAGCTGTCTCTCAGTCTGCTGGTTCGAGCCTGGAGACTCCTCAGTCTCCTCCCTGATGGCAGCAGTCTAAAGCGGCTGTGTAGTGGGTGTGTGGGATCACCTGCCATGCAGTGGGCTTTCCGAGTGAGGCGTTTGCTGTGTAAGTCCTGCAGTGAGGGCAAGGAGGTGCCGACGATCTTCTCAGCTGCTCTCACGATGCGCTGGAGGCTCTTGCGGCAGGATGCAGTACATGCACCAAACCACACCGTGATGCAGCTGGTCAGGACACTTTCTATGGCACCTCTGTAGAAGGTGCACATGATGGGGGTTGAAGCTCCAGCCCTTTTCAGCTTGCGGAGAAAGTAGAGACGCTGGTGAGCCTTCTTGGCCAGTGATGCAGTGTTCCTGCTCCAGGACAGGTCCTCTGAGACGTGCACTCCCAGGAACTTGGTGCTGTCTACTCTCTCCACTGCAGTGCTGTTGATGGTCAGAGGGGCATGTTGTGCATCCCTCTTCCTGAAGTCCACGACAATCTCTGCCATTTATTACTGGAGTCAAATACGTCTGTTAGCAAAATATCTCTTGAAGCATTTGGTGTATTTTTATTGAATGTTTGAGGAAATAACTATTAGATACACCTCAACAAGTCTTTAAAAACCTAAAAAGTCTTGGCACAAATCTTTATAATTTAGTTACATTTACCAAAATTGTGCTACAGTTGGTGTCATTGTAGCTGCTTCATTCACAACACACACTCTAGTCTAAATGCTTTAAGTTGACATTTACTGTTGAAATTAAAATGGTCTGTTAGCAAAACATTTCATGAGCGACAACATTGATTTTAATGAATCTTCCAGAAAATCATCTGTACCTGCAGTACATGCTCAGATCTCCTACTGTAATTTGACCTTTTTATTGCTGTTATAAATCAGTCATGGTCAAAATAAATGAGCCTTTTAGACTAAAATAAAACAGAAACTCTTCTAGTTAAAAACCAAATCTATTTCTACAAAGTACTGCTATGCTTAATGCACAATACATTTTTTCATAAACGTTCAAGTGAGCTGGGAGAGCCTGAGCACAACTGTTGCCCGAGTTCTTCAGCAGTCTGAGCTTCATGTTAGAGGCAAACTCATAAAATTTAATCTTCTTTCTGCTACCTTTCATTTTTTTACATTGTGTACATATCATTAATCGGATTGTCTTGTATTGTATTTCTTTTGTAAAAAAATGAACAAATTTAATAAACATAAACATAAACTCAAAGACCCGGTTGAAGAAAACAAATATCGACGAGTACGGTCAAGTGCTTCCTGAAGGTCAGCCTTCAAGGCTCCAAAATTAGAAATTCATGCCGGCACAAGGGAATCCTGCAGGATGACCTGATGCTGTCTGCAAACAAACTATGATGTGTGCATGTTCCCCTGAACTGGGGATTCCTTTTAGAATGACATGGTGTCTCCATCTTGTTTCCCCTCTTCAGTTCAAATCACCACCACTTTCTTCATGTGATGATTTCACAGACAGTCAGAGAAGGTCCTGGTCTGAATGATCCGAGGGTTTTCCTGTGTGCATCTCATGCATACTCCACAAACTCTTCTGCTTGATCAGCTGCAGTGCTGTGAAGCCGCCACTGGAAGGCAATGGTGTCCAGTCTATGATCCGCATGAACCCCAGAGCTGTCAGCAGCCAGCCGTGTTCACCAGTGAACAGTAAACGAGGGACAAACTCGGGCTAAATATAGCGTGCGCACACTCATTCAATAAATGGTCACTAATTAGTTTTTTTGAAAAGTAATTAGGCCCAAATGCCATGCAACGAATGACTAAATGCACCATGATCCTTCAACCACTACCCAAGTACCCTGAAGCCAAGCAGTGTGAGTGGCATCTTAATAACGTTGTCATAATTTTTACATTATACCGCTGCTACAAACTGCAGTGCATCTGATCAGCACAATAATTCAGCTGTCACTCCTGACACAGCTGTGTGTTGTTATAAAAGGGTCTTGTGGTTTACCACCTGAATAAGTCCGCCTGATTCTCTTCATGTCAGCGGGTTCTTCTTTTAAATCAACCTGTTGATATTTGATGGAGGTATGATGAGATCTGCCTAATGATCCAGTCATAGCTCTGTGACCAGGTCCAGGTTATAGGAATAGATATGTCCAGGGGGAACCCCCCCACCACCACTCGCACAATGATCGCTGGAGATGGACACCAACACCTCCACGGCCCTGCAGAGAACATTATATAAATTATTTGTCTACTATGTATGTTGAACCGTTACATTATTTTCTCTCTCTGACAGTGTCCACCTTGTTCCACCACAGGACAGTGACTTCATCCTAACATCTTTTCTTCTTGGCAGCAGAGTGCTGATGCATCACACTGTGAAGCTCTGGCACTTTGCTCAAGCTGGAAATCGATGAGGAAAACCAGGCGGCAGCTTCCAATTCCTCTGCTGTGTGAAGTGATGGAAACACTCTCAGCCGATGCTGCAGAACACACAGCGGCTCTGGGAGGGATACACAAACACAGGTGCTCTGGGAGTGATACATAAACAAACCGCTGATCTGGGAGTGATACACAAACACAGGTGCTCTGGGAGTGATACAAAAACACACATGCTCTGGGAGTGATATATAAACACACATGCTCTGGGAGTGATACAGGAAGACACACATGATCTGGGAGTGATACATGAACACAGCTGCTCTGAGAGGGATAAAGAAACACATGCTCTGGGAGTGATACAGAAACACACATGCTCTGGGAGTGATACAGAAACACACATGCTCTGGGAGTGATACAGGAAGGCACACCTGCTCATGGAGTGATACAGAAACACACATGCTCTAGGAGTGATACAGGAAGACACATGCTCTGGGAGTGATACAGAAACACACATGCCCTGGGAGTGATACAGAAACACACATGCTCTGGGAGTGATACAGAAACACACATGCTCTGGGAGTGATACAGAAACACACATGCTCTGGGAGTGATACAGAAACACACATGCTCTAGGAGTGATACAGAAACACACATGCCCTGGGAGTGATACAGAAACACACATGCTCTGGGAGTGATACAGAAACACACATGCTCTGGGAGTGATACAGAAACACACATGCTCTGGGAGTGATACAGAAACACACATGCCCTGGAGTGATACAGAAACACACATGCTCTGGGAGTGATACAGAAACACACATGCTCTGGGAGTGATACAGAAACACACATGCCCTGGGAGTGATACAGAAACACACATGCTCTAGGAGTGATACAGAAACACACATGCCCTGGAAGTGATACAGAAACACACATGCTCTGGGAGTGATACAGAAACACACATGCTCTAGGAGTGATACAGAAACACACATGCCCTGGAAGTGATACAGAAACACACATGCTCTGGGAGTGATACAGAAACACACATGCTCTGGAGTGATACAGAAACACACATGCCCTGGGAGTGATACAGAAACACACATGCTCTGGAGTGATACAGAAACACACATGCCCTGGGAGTGATACAGAAACACACATGCTCTGGGAGTGATACAGAAACACACATGCTCTGGAGTGATACAGAAACACACATGCTCTGGGAGTGATACAGAAACACACATGCCCTGGGAGTGATACAGAAACACACATGCTCTAGGAGTGATACAGAAACACACATGCCCTGGAAGTGATACAGAAACACACATGCTCTGGGAGTGATACAGAAACACACATGCTCTAGGAGTGATACAGAAACACACATGCCCTGGGAGTGATACAGAAACACACATGCTCTAGGAGTGATACAGAAACACACATGCCCTGGAAGTGATACAGAAACACACATGCTCTGGGAGTGATACAGAAACACACATGCTCTAGGAGTGATACAGAAACACACATGCCCTGGAAGTGATACAGAAACACACATGCTCTGGGAGTGATACAGAAACACACATGCTCTAGGAGTGATACAGAAACACACATGCCCTGGAGTGATACAGAAACACACATGCTCTGGGAGTGATACAGAAACACACATGCTCTGGGAGTGATACAGAAACACACATGCTCTAGGAGTGATACAGAAACACACATGCCCTGGGAGTGATACAGAAACACACATGCTCTGGAGTGATACAGAAACACACATGCCCTGGGAGTGATACAGAAACACACATGCTCTGGGAGTGATACAGAAACACACATGCTCTAGGAGTGATACAGAAACACACATGCCCTGGGAGTGATACAGAAACACACATGCTCTGGGAGTGATACAGAAACACACATGCTCTAGGAGTGATACAGAAACACACATGCCCTGGAAGTGATACAGAAACACACATGCTCTGGGAGTGATACAGGTACACACACCTCTGGACTCAGGTTGATAGGACAGGTATGCTTCTATAGGCAGGCCCTCTGTAGAAACAGGGTTCTGCGGGTCTCTCTACTGGGATCATTTCAGTAACGGTCAGACCCCCAGCTGCTGAATTAGCTTCTGCTGCTCATTAAACCAAGGGGTTTCTTCATGCAGCTAATGGAGGTTTTCAGATGATGGATGAACTTATACCACAGTTTAGATGGTGGGGTGCTGGTTTCTGTCAGCCTGAAGGGATTATTACTGTCTGCTGCCACAGGGGAAGGGCAATAATGTTTTTGTTTGTTTATTTTTTGTTATTTTAACAAAACATTCCATGAATTGATGGATGATTTCATGTTTTAATGAAAGCCCTGAAATCGTTGGATATTCATCTACAGCTGATTAGCTTCTGATGTCACCCTAAATCAAGATGGCCGTCACAGCCAAGTAACGTTAGTCAGTTTGACAGAGATGAAGTTGGTGTTCAGTGTAGCTGAGAGTCATGTACAACAGAGCACTGTGACAAACGTTAGCATTAACTGTTGGCTTGACACCATGGTTCTGCTAGCAAAATATCACACAAATGGACTCTAATAAAAATCGTTTTATTCATGTTTAAAACTTATCATTTGGAGCCAATCCCATTCAAGATGACCTCCACCTAAACTGTCCATAACTCAATGAAAAAGACTGGTGTGGTAGTAGCTGAGGGTCATCCTCAACACACACTCAAAGAGTTAACACGCTATCTGAGACATGAGATGATTTTTTTTATAGCTTGTTTCTCATCCTGTGATGTTAGTTTAACATCCTGATATGAGTGTCTCATCGTTGTTTAAAGGACTGGACGACTGAGAATCTTCACCAGCTTAAAGGACTTTTATTTATTTTATACATTTATTTTAAATATTTGACACTCCTCAATGTTTTTCTCCTCACATGAGCAGTCTGAGTCTGAGCACATTTGTTAATAAAGTATCTCTGAAAACTTTCAAAGCTTTCTGCTTATATTTACACACAGTAGCCACTCTGGAACGGGTACAGTTTGGGCACTTCTCCTGGCAGGATTTAAAGTCATAATTAAGGATTCTTAATTATTATTTTTTTTAAACCAGAGTGTTTTTGTAACGTTGCAGTTTGGGTGTTGACCTTAACCTTGAACCTTCCTCAGCCTTTGGCTCTACAGAAACGTCTGAATTTAATTTTCATTCTCATTTCTTGGTTTCATATCTGTGGAGTGTTGGGGTGAACAGTTTTAATTTGTTTTCCTTGGTTATTTCTGTAGAGGAACATTGAGATGGCTTTGAACTAAATCTCTGTGACATCAAAGCATTTTAGACGTCAGGGACACAAACTCCTCTTGCCACAAATATTCTCTAAAAACATCCAGAAATGTAATAATGTAAGTGAAAGAGGCAGCACTGTGCAGCAGCATCTCTCTCCAGTGAAATAAAGGATGCTTACTGTGTGTTTTTTAAAGAGTGCATCAAACCCTCTACATACTTAAATGGTAGAAGAGTAATAAAAATGTAATGCATTCTTTTTATATGACAATATTAAACTATTTTCATAAAGTTTAACTGTCACTGTGAGAATAAGATGGAAACGTAAAGGAAAGTGCATATCATAGCCTTAACCTTCAGAAGACACAAAATTGTTTCTAATACAAAATTTCCAGGGTTCAGCTTCCTCACATATCAATTCATTTATTGATTGATATTGGGTTTCATGTCTAACGCCCGTTCAGAACCTGCAGCTTTTGTGGATCCTGAATGATCTTGGCACTCTTCTGGAGGGTCTCCAGGTAAACTGGTCCAAGTGCAACCCATTACACTCGTTGTGATTGGATGGATGAGAACATGGCGCTCAGTGTCCTTCGTCCAGATGTGGGTGACCCNATGACTAGCCGTTCAAAGCACTTCATCAGGATGGGGGTGAGTGCTACTGGGCGATAGTCATTGAGGCATGCGGGCGTTGCCTTCTTTGGGACAGGGATGATGGTGGTGGCTTTGAAACAGGTGGGGACGATGGCCTGGCTCAGTGAGATGTTAAAGATGTCCGTGAAGACCGCTGCGAGTTCCCCTGCACAGTCCTTCAGCACACGACCAGGTATGTTGTCAGGACCAGAGGCCTTCCGGGCGTTAATCTTGATGAATGATCGCCTTACGCTGTCTGAGGACAGCGCCAGCACCTGGCCATCAGGAGAGGGGGGGAGTTTATGTGCAGGTGTGCTGTTACTTGCCTCAAACCGAGCAAAGAACTCATTCAGTTCATTCAGCGTAGAGGTTGAGCTGTCACAGGTCTGGGGGGATGGTTTGTAGTTTGTGATGGTCTGTATTCCCTGCCACAGACTGCGTGTATCCTTGCTGTCCTTGAAACGGTGAGCTATTTTCCTGGAATACTGCTCCTTGGCCTCTCTGATGCCCTGGGCCAGGTTCTTTCTGGCTGCCTTCAGGCCCACCTGATCTCCCGCTTTGAAGGCAGCATTCCTGGCTTTCAGGAGTCTGTGAACCTCAGCTGTCAGCCATGGCTTCTGATTAGCCCGAACAGTGATGGTTTTGAGGTTGGTAACATCATCAATGCACTTGGCGATGTATGAACATACAGTGTCTGAGTACTCCTGGAGACATGTGTTGTTGTTTGTGGTAGCAGCTTCTTTGAACATACCCCAATCTGTGGTGTCAAAACAGTCCTGGAGTGCCTCTGAAGACCCCTCTGGCCACACTCGTATCTGCTTGCGGACTGGTTTTGTGACTTTCACCAGCGGCCTGTATGCTGGCTTTAGCATAACACAGATATGGTCAGAAGCACCAATGTGGGGGAGGGGGAGGGCTCTGTAGGCATTTTTCATGGTGGTGTAAACTTGGTCCAGTGTGTTGTTTCCTCTTGTTGCAAAGTTTATGTTTTTGTATGTTTTTGGAAATACACTCTTTAAATCTGCATGGTTGAAATCACCAGCCGTGATGAGAAAAGCATCAGGATGGGCTGTTTGTTGCTCACTGATGTGCAGATATAGTTCATTCAAAGCCTCACTTCTAACTTTGCTGTTGGAGCTTGGAGGGATATATACAGCAACAATCAAAACAGCTGTAAACTCCCTCGGTAAATAGAACGGTCTGCATTTAATAGTCATGAACTCCACTAAATGTGAGCAGTGTTTGTAGACCACAGCAGCATCCAGGCACCATGCTTTGTTGATGTAAACACAGAGCCCCCCTCCCCTTGTCTTACCTCCCTCGGGGGTTCGGTCCGCTCTGTAGCATGTTAGCTCCCCTAGCTGGACAGCATGGTCCGGAACGTTGTTGTTGAGCCACGTTTCCGTGAATACAAACACACAGCAGTCTCTCACAGTCTTTTGTGTCGTTCGTAGCAGGCGTATATAATCCAGTTTATTGTCCAAGGAGCGCACGTTAGCCAAAACCATGGATGGGATCGCCGGTTTGTGTGGGCTAGCTGCTAGCCTAGCTCTGACACCTCCGCGTTTACCCCGCTTCTGTTTTCTGTCACGCCGCTTGTGGCGTTTCCACGGCGGGCGCGATGAAGGGAGGCTCAGGGCTGGCTTCCGCTTTCTGTCCAGCCGCTTGTGGCGCTTCCACGGCGGCCGCGAAGAAGGGAGGCTCAGGGCTGGCTTCCGCTTACTGTCCAGCCGCTTGTGGCGCTCCCACGGCGGGCGCGATGAATTGAGGCTCGGGGCTGGCTTCCAGAGCAGGCCGCAGTCACGAAACTCGTTTAGCTTCTGTTCGAGCTCATGTAGCTTCTCCTGGAGGTCACTGTTTATTCCCAAATGAGCGGTTTTTCCGACATCAAGCAGGAACTCACGGCTATACTTGCGTTCTTGAACACGTAAACATGACGAAGACGTGCCGGCACATTGCGGCATGCAGGACAAAGAAGACGAAAACACCGTGTTGTCGGGAGAGAGAGAAGCCGCAACCTTTGAACGCGCCGCCATCTTGGAATCCAATCAAGGTGTTGAGAGGATCCGTTTTGGTGGCCTTAGAATCGCTTCTCTGTTTTTTGCAGATGATGTGGTCCTATTGGCTTCATCAGGTCGTGATCTACAGCTTTCACTGGAGCGGTTTGCAGCTGAATGTGATGCGGCCGGGATGAGGATCAGTTCCTCCAAATCCGAGGCCATGGTCTTGAGCCGGAAAAGGGTAGCATGCCTTCTCCGGGTCGGGGAGGAGGTCCTGCCCCAAGTGGAGGAGTTTAAGTATCTCGGGGTCTTGTTCACGAATGAGGGAAAACTGGAGCGTGAGATCGATAGGCGGATAGGTGCAGCGTCCGCAGTGAAGCGGGTGCTGTACCGGTCTGTCGTGGTGAAGAGAGAGCTGAGTCAAAAGGCAAAGCTCTCAATTTACCGATCGATCTACGTTCCCACCCTCATCTATGGTCATGAGCTCTGGGTTATGACCGAAAGAACGAGATCTCGGATACAAGCGGCTGAAATGAGTTTTCTCCGCAGGGTGTCTGGACTCTCCCTTAGAGATAGGGTGAGAAGCTCAGTCATCCGGGAGGGACTCGGAGTAGAGCCGCTGCTTCTCCACATCGAGAGGAGCCAGTTGAGGTGGCTCGGGCATCTGGTTAGGATGCCTCCTGGACGCCTCCCTGGTGAGGTGTTCCGGGCATGTCCCACCGGGAGGAGACCCAGAGGAAGACCCAGGACACGCTGGAGGGACTATGTTTCTCGGCTGGCCTGGGAACGCCTTGGGATTCCCCCAGAGGAGCTGCTTCAAGTGGCTGGGGAGAGGGAAGTCTGGGCCTCCCTACTTAGGATGCTACCCCCGCGACCCGACCCCGGATAAGCGGAAGAAAATGGATGGATGGATGGAGGTGAGTCAAAAAGTCAACCACATCAAATCAGTCACTTTTAAAACCTCTTTTAGCAGCAATACATAGGTCCCACACACGTGACTGGAATTCCAGAATTCCGGAATTTCCGCCATTTTAGTAGTCAGAAAATGTCAAACAAACCAGCAAGCTGCCACCGGAAGTTTCACTACTACATTCCGGTGCCACAAATTGAGCTTGCTGTCTCTCAGACAAACAGACGAGAGCAACCAGAGCTAAGCTAAGCTACTCTTGACCAAGGCGCAAGAGCTAGAAATCTGCTAAAAATAGCAGTGGTCGGAGTTTACCCCTATGAGTTGGAGAAAGAAATCATGTCAGACGAAGCGGACAAGTTTAATGACTACAAGGAGTGCCCAAAACGGTGCAGCTTTGCATCTTTAAATCCATGGATGGATGCTTAATAACCAGTAACAGAGTTGTGAAGGACGTCCAAATCTTCATGTTAACAACAGTTCTGGTGACTGGCAAAGTAAAGGCTCCCCCGTAGCTCTGCGTTCGGCCGAACGCCGCTCCGTGCGTGCGTTCTGTGCGCGCGCGTTCACCCGCACAGCTCAGCATTTGTTCTCGCGTTCATTCTCGCGTTTTCACTCCAAATTCTTGACGTCATTTGAGCAGCCACAGCGCAGAGCTTTCGCTGATTGGTCATTTGCTGACACGCCTACTGAATTGATTGACAGGTCGGGGGAGAAAAAAAAGGCGAGTCAGCAGCTTCAGCCGCAGCGGTGTTCTGTGTTTATATCTTATTAAAAAGTTCTAAAAAAAAAAAAAACAGGGAGCGCTGGTCCTACAGCCCACCAGGAAATCTGCAGAACCTCGCGCAGCCACGTTGGACCCGAGTTTAATTCGCTCGTGACAAATTCATTCATTTCCTCATCATTTCAGTCATGGAGTCAGCGGAGGAGGAAGCGATCACTTGACTTTTGGCAAAAAAACAAAAGAAAAGGCCAGATCAGGGATGAAAAAGGGGGATTTAATACATTTGAGTCACATATAAAACAGTCCGGCGCCGGGCAGTTTATTGTGTGACAACGCGTTTGCGTTCGCGGTCGTAAAATTTGAGCTTGGCGCATACATGGTACGCTTTTGCCTTTGCGCACGGATGGCGTACGGACGGCGTAGAGCGGCGTACGGCCGAACGCAGAGCTATGAGGGGGCCTGGAGTCCCCAAGGCTCAATGGGATTAACCTGTATAAATAAAGGTTGAATGAAAAAATGTTGACATGATTTGAATTTACTATAGAAGCTAGCCAAATGTTGAAATAAATGTGAAGCAACTTAAACGTAGTACCTGTACGTATATGTAAATCGATGTTTTAAAACCACCATCAGGTGTTTGATCCAGAGACAGTTGAGTCATATTGTGCTTCCCAAACCCAAATGTCTCCACCAGTGAAGAGCTCTGAGAAGCAGCCACACTAGCCGTGTTTCCATCAAGGTTTCTAGCTGCGCATTTTGAAGTATCGCAGCAGAAAAGCTTAATGGAAACGGCAAAATCCGTATTTACTTTCTCAACTTCGCCAAAAAGTTTATACGCTCGCTTGAGGTGGTTTTTGGGATGTTCGAAAATGAGCAGATGCGCACAACGACAGATGGAAACAGATTTGCCGTCTGCATGTCCCTGAGCAACCAGGGGATCTATTGTTGTTCAGGATCAGGTTACAGGCTCATCACATGTCCACACCCAACTGACTTGGCTGTTCACTGCTTTTCTGAATAACCAGGTTTCTCAACATGGATATCAAGAAAAGCCTTTCAGAAAAGGAAGAGGTATACCCATGAAAAAGCAGGAAAAACTACTTTCACCATAACCTCTGCCTCACGGTTGTCTTTTCAGCCAGTCGGTTCCTGCACCGCACCAAGTTAAAGGGTGGGATTTTTCAACTGCTTTCATCTAGTCAGCTGGGGCTGTAACAGACAGCAATGGAGCAGATCAGATCCTCCTCTGAGCCAAGCTTCAAGGGCAGCCATTTTAGGAACTGCCTATGTGTGCTTAGGTGTTCAGCCAGCACACAACATGGACCCGCAGATCTGATCCTCTTCCTGAAAGACAGGCAGCCTGTCGCTGGAGAGCTGCTGACAGAAATCTTTCTGCCAGATGTACAGCAGTGTGCCCAAGCTGCCTTCCCACACAGCTCAGCAGAAAGCATCTCCCACTCTCACCAGACTGACTTTGCTTAGTCCTTTCATTTCTCAGGAACATTATCTCACACTTCAGGAAATGTTTCAGAGAAACACAAGGTTTCCCACATCAAGAAAAGAAAGAATAGACCAGAGCAAGCACCAGAAGTATGTGGAGAGAGCTGATGCATTTTGTAGAAGCTGCCAACTACTCTCCACAAGGGGGTCTAAAAATGTGAGGCATGTCTGAACTTCTTCATCTCAGGGCTTTGCAACCCTGAGGAGAAAATAAAAATGGGGACAGGAAGGGGGGAAATGGGGAGAGCAGGCCTCAAGGAAAGAGAACGGTGGGAGGAGAATGAAGGCAGGGAGCGAGGAGAGATGCAGCCACCCCAAAGATCTTCAGTGGAGCAACACGAGACAAAGCCATCAGACTGGGCTCCCCAGATTCCAAAGTCTACTGACGTTTGTTAATCACCAACCGGTCTCTCTGCATCGGCGAGCCCTGCCAGCAGTCACACCCTCTACTCAAACTAGCTGACAGCAGCTGCTCTGTCTGCTAGAGACCTTTTGAATAAGCCAGCATTAAGCTGATTAGTAGTGCAGAGGTTTTGTCCATAACTGTTGGTTAGAAGTACCATCTCATACACCGTGCACTACAAAAGTCTATGTTACATTATATAACAAGAATCCCTGGATACAGATGAATCATCAGGGCAAACCAGGCAGGATGTGCATCTTGTCAACCTGTTCAGCGTCAATATTTAATGACCAACTGATTGAAAACGACAGCCTGCATTTTTCAAGAAAAAAGTATCAAAAGTGGCAAAACCGGCAGATCGCTAAAATCAAGGGCATTGACTTTCAGAGACAAGATGACAATACTGTATAAGAGAAGGCCCAAGATGCCTCCAGTTCAGACTGTTTTAGTTCACAGTGTTCACGAGATTTACCCAGAAGGGGAGTAACCCCAAAATTACACTACATACGGTCCGCTCCGCTCCGCAGGTCGCAGCTGAGCGTCTCAAACTCCAATTTCCACTACCTCCGCTCAGCTCAGGTCCGCCTGCATGCGCCGCTCCTAGACGCATGCGCGGGATTTGCGGGATCGCGCGATAAATCAAGTGATAAATAAGTAAGTCAGAACAAAACAATTCATTCGGTGGAAGAAGGAGAACAACAGTAGAGACTGCTGCCTTGATCTTCTCTCGTAAATGAGCGACAGGACATGGTTTGAGCAACAGGAAGTGATGTATTACATTTCAGAATAAAATACTTTATTTATTTATTTATTTCTTGTATTGCGTTTGTAGGCGTAGTCATAAATGATAGTTTGAAAGCATTTTTGTACAAATAAATCCGTATAGAGCTAGGATTAAGTCCGCCCGTGGTGATTTTATTTTGTAAATACGGAAGTTGTGCTCGTTCCTTTTCCTGTTGGTGCGATGTAATCTTCAAAAGTTGACTCCGCACAGCTCCGGCGTCCGGCAGAAATAGAAAAATTTCTAATTTTGACGGACTGCCGTGCGGAGCCAGTGTAAATTCTGTCATTGATTATAATGGGTGCGTATTTGCTGCGGAGGTCGGACCGGAGCGGGGCGGAGCCGTAACGTGTGTGGTGTAATTTTGGCGTAAGAAAAGACAGTAGAGGATCTTATGTCTGCTGAGAACTGAGAAGCAGTGCCACTAAGAATTTGGCTTTTTGCGCAGAGGAGACACTGGGAGACAAACTGATACACCTATCCAGATATCTGACAAGTGGCTTCAACACACCGGGTCTGGTACTGTTCTTCACAATCTGTCGCCTTGCAAATAACACACAGCAGAAGCCGATACAGTAATGACTAGAAGAAAACTGCAGCATGAAATTACTAACTCTGAAAGGAAACCTCTCCATTTTCAACAAAGGGCCTTAAGCAAAAATGAAACGTGCAAGAATACTGTAGGGGAGTGACATTGTTATTATTCACCTTTTCTGTGCACACATTTGGCGACCAAAAAAATAAAAAAAAAAACAGCTTTTAAGGCAGATCATAATGTATTGCAGACTCAAGAGACAAGTCGTCTGCTGCACAGAGTTACAAGACAAACGGGTTCATGACCAGCAGCCTCTGTGTGCTGGCACATTGGCCCTCTCTGTAAATAACTACCATTCAAGTTGTGTGATACAGAGGTTTGCACAGCTATGCTCAAAGACATTGTGTTTATACTTGCTTATCAACTTCTATAACAGCATTTTCCTAGAGGAAAACATTTCTATGAGCTTGATGTACCACTGATTACTGTAATTGTTTTAGATATCCTACTGTGCAAACATTTTAAACTACTCCAAATTTCTAATCATTTAAAGCTGTGTTGATCAACTGTTCTCCAGGATAAAGATCTTTCTTTGTACTTTGGCTGCCTTTTCTCTCATTTTCTCAGTCCAGACTTTGTACTTGACCACACCAGCATATTGTGTCAGACCATATTACCTTTGGCATTTATTACAAGCTGTATCAAAAGAAATGTGAACAAACTGAATTTGTGACATGCAGCTGAAAACAAAGAATCTAAACATCCATTTAGAATGGGTTATTTTCTAAGTTGTTCATGTGTCGACAACACTGGATCATCCCTTGATTTAAGGAGCGTTATTATGTCTGAATGATTCATTGTTCAGAGAACACCGTGGAGTACAAACAAAATCATTTTTTCTCTGAAAATGGTCAGCTAATGGACTGAATATTGTTTCTCTGGAATGAAGAGAAAATAAGCTAATTCATAAAAACTTTCAAAGATCTACAGAAGACCAGGAGAGGTAACAACACCAGTGTGCTGACCAATGCATACCGGTACTCAAGTCTCTTTTAAAAAAAGCACAACAAAACAAACCCAAGTCTAGCAAAGTGGCTCCTGTCTTAAATGAAAGTAGAAAACCATATAAATGGTAGTAGCGCCTGTGGTTTTTCACACATTTCTTTATAAGCAACAGCATCTAAATGTTTAAACAACCACAGACTAATGACACTACTGTACAGTATATGTAAAAAAGAATCATGTGATTCTCAAAGTAAAAATCTGCTTGCTGCCCCTTTTCACCTGCACACTGACAGAACAAATACACAAAATGCTCTAATGTACATGCTATGAGCAATATTTATCATGCATATACCAGTAAGCTAATATTACTATCTGTGAATGTGAAATACTTATTTACACTCATTCACCCTACTTGCACCGTTATATTCTACCATGTTGTAATATACTATATTGCTTTTGGACCTTGTAAATATTACATTTCTTTTTCACTTTTTGGTGCTTTATTATGTACCTCTATTGCATGCTTTAGCATTTCTTTAGGTTTTTTTAATTACCTTTTATCAAACAAATAATTGTTTTTAAGTGTTAATCTTCTTAAAAGCCTTGCTGTGCGCTTCTGTGGCAGACATTTGCAGCAGAGGTGCGACCTATACACCGGTGCGACCTATCTAGGGATTTTTCCAATCTATTGGTGATAATTGGACAATGCGACCTATACACCGGTGCGACCTATACACCAGAAAATACGGTATTTATTTTAGCTTGTCGGATCGGTTCTTCTCATCCTGAACATTCCATTGCATTGCTGACCTTGGGTTAAGCTGCACATGACAAATAAATAACAACAACAACATGCAAATTCAGAAATTGTAAGTACGGTACACCTTTGTGAATTGCTTCCATTGTACAGGTAGTCCCCGACTTATGAAGGCCTAGACTTACGAAGTTCCGGACTTATGACCGGACTTACGAACAGTAATGTTGTACAGTTAATACAGCACTGGTATGTGTTTTTAGATGAAAGTGTGTGAAAGTGTGCTAACCGTTTGTAAACAAAGTTCTGTGCATGTTTATGAACCAGTATGTACACTTCTTCAGTCTCATGTTGAAAAACGAGTGTGCGGCGCAGCGTTAGCATACATTTTCCGACCAAAAATCCGGACTTACGAACGACACGTGTTATGCGTTCCGACATACGAATTTTCGAGTTACAAATGATACGTAGGAACGGAACTCGTTCGTAAGTCGGGGACTACCTGTATTGTGAACCTCACTTCAAAGTCAAAGTCAACTTTATTGTCAAAACTGCATTATGTACAGGACATACACAGGATTGAAATTGCATTTCTCTCTGTCCCTCGGTGCAACACTAAACATTTAAACACTAAAACACTAAAACATTTAATAAACATAAGCATAAAATGAAATAATAAAAGTGTAATACTGTCCTGATATGCGATAGTCTGTCCTGAGTTTTTGCATAGTAGTTTTTGCATAGTAGTAGTATGAAAGTATGAAAAGTTACACCAACACTAAAACACTAAACATTTAATAAACATAAGCATAAAATGAAATAACAAAAGTGTAATACTGTCCTGAGTTTTTTGCATAGTAGTATAAAAGTGTAAAAAGTATATCTATAAAATAAAATGAAAGTTCTGGCATTGACATTTGTAATAGAGTGACAAAGCAGCATATGAAGTTTATGTACACAGTATATGTATGAGGTAGTTGATATTGGTATAGAGGTAAAGTGGCATATGCAATAAGGCTAGTAAAATATATATATATATATATATATATATATATATATATATATATATATAGCAGTAGTGTAGATATAAAAAGTAGTGTAAATGTAAACAGTAGTAATAAATGTAAACAGTAGTATTGAATGAAAACAGTAGTAATAAATGTAAACAGTGAATGTAAACAGTAGTATGACTATAGGCAGTAATGTAATACAAACATTAGTGCAAATATAAGAAGTAGTGCAAACTGAATGAGCACATGACCGTGAGTTGAGTGAATAACCCGTTTTGATGACACAGAGTCCAGTGTTAAAATCTTTGTGTTGTGTGGTGGTGTGTGAAAGTTTTTTGTGATTAAGGCAGTACAAGTGGGAGGGAGGGCAGAGCAGGCAGAGAGTTTAGCATCCTGACTGCCTGATGAACAGAGCTGTCATTTAGTCTGCTGGTTCGAGCCTGGAGACTCCTCAGTCTCCTCCCTGAAGGCAACAGGCTGAAGCAGCTGTGTAGTGGGTGTGTGGGATCACCTGCCATGCAGAGGGCTTTCCGAGTGAGGCGGTTGCTGTGTAAGTCCTGTAGTGAGGGGAAGGAGGTGCCGACAATCTTCTCAGCTGCTCTCACGATGCGCTGGAGGCTCTTGCGGCAGGATGCAGTACATGCACCAAACCACACCGTGATGCAGCTGGTCAGGACACTTTCTATGGCGCCCCTGTAGAAGGTGCACATGATGGGGGTTGGAGCTCCAGCTCTTTTCAGCTTGCGGAGAAAGTAGAGGCGCTGGTGAGCCTTCTTGGCCAGTGATGCAGTGTTCCTGCTCCAGGACAGGTCCTCTGAGACGTGCACTCCCAGGAACTTGGTGCTGTCCACTCTCTCCACTGTGGTGTTGTTGATGGTCAGAGGGGCATGTTGGGCATCCCTCTTCCTGAAGTCCACAACAATCTCCTTTGTCTTCTCCACGTTGAGAGTGAGATTGTTGTGTCCGCACCACAAGGCCAGGCGGCTCACCTCGTTCCTGTAGTCCGTCTCATCGTTGTTGCTGATGAGACCCACCACTGTTGTGTCGTCCGCAAACTTGATGAAGTGGTTGGAGCTGTATGATGGTGTGCAGTCGTGTGTTAGCAGGGTGAATAGAAGGGGGCTCAGCACACATCCTTGTGGGGCTCCTGTATTCAATGTGATGGTGCTGGATGTGTTATTCCCGACCCGTACTGCCTGTGGTCTCCCGGTCAGGAAGTCTAGCAGCCAGTTACACATTGAGGTGTTCAGCCCCAGACTGTCCAGTTTAAGGATGAGCTGTTGGGGGATGATGGTGTTGAATGCCGAGCTGAAGTCGATGAACAGCATTCTGACATAGGAGTCTTTCGTGTCCAGATGTGTGAGAGCTGTGTGGAGGGCAGAGGAGATGGCATCGTCGGTTGAGCGATTAGGCCGATATGCAAATTGGAAGGGATCCAGGGAGGCAGGGAGGACAGATGTGATGCTTTTCATGACTAGCCGTTCGAAGCACTTCATCAGGATGGGGGTGAGTGCTACTGGACGATAGTCATTGAGGCAGGAGGGCGTTGCCTTCTTTGGGACAGGGATGATGGTGGTGGCTTTGAAACAGGTGGGGACGATGGCCTGACTCAGCGAGATGTTAAAGATGTCCGTGAAGACCGCTGCGAGTTCTCCTGCACAGTCCTTCAGCACACGACCAGGTATGTTGTCAGGACCAGAAGCTTTCCCGACGTTGATCTTGATGAATGATTCCCATTCTGAGAAAAGGTTATGGTTGATAAGCAAGCACCTACAATTATTTAATGAATTGCATCACTGAGAACCAAGAAGAACATTTCAGTGCAAAAGTGTGTGCTCTTTAGGAGTAATTCATGATGAATTAAGTATTTTCTGAAATTTTATTATGATCTTTTTTATTTTAATTTTTTACTTAACTTTATTACTCCCTTTTAACAGCATTTCATTGTATCTCCAGATTCCATATTAAAGTTCTACTTAACATTTAGCTTGTTTTTCCTTTCAAACACTGCAACAGTGTCTCAACATTATGATGATGCACACAAAGTACAATCTAAACTTCATCTGTCAGCCATGTCAGTGCATAAAAACTATTAGTTTAACTAAATGTAAGACAACTACAAATCCTGTTTTTGTTTTGCAGAAAAGAGCAATAAGAGTTATCACTCGAAAACAAAGCCATCATCCATCTAATGTATTATTTTGTCAACTGAAATTATTGAAATTTCACGACTTGATTGATTATAAAATTGTATTAGTTATGTATAAGGCTCACCAAAATGCATTACCTTTGAACATCCAGAGAGTTTTTACAAAGAGAGAAAGCTGCTATAATCTTAAGGGGACGGAGATGTTCATAACAACTAAATTTAGAACCAGTTTGAAAGAACGATGTACCTCGATACAAGGAGTGAGATTGTGGAATAATCTGGAAAAAGATATTAAAAGTGCCAAGTCAATGCACATGTTTAAGAAATTGATAAAGTTTGGATTGCTAAAAAAATATGAAACTGTATAATGTGTTCTCATATGAATTGTTGTTCTAGAAGGATTTCATTTTTTGTTTTATTGTATTAACTGAAGAATGTTATTGTTTGAATTTTATTTATGAGAAAAAAGGGGCAGATATTATAAGAATTATTTTCTTCTCTCTGCTACCTTTCATTTCATTGTACAGTATTGGTTTTCTTTTCTTTTTGTTGTTGTTGTAAATATAATTGTTGTAAATATAATTGTTGTAAATATATAATTAATTTGTTTTTAGGTTATGAAATGAATAAAGAATGTTTATTATTATTAAATGCTGTGATCTTGTTTTTTGTAAAAACTTCAAATATGTGATGTTCTTTAAATTACTTGTCGACGCAGACACTACTTTCGCAAGAGTTTAAGCAGAGTGGAACAAAGCCTAAAGCCAAAATTACACTACATGCGTTCCGGCTCCGCCCTGCTCCGGTCCGACCTCCGCAGCAAATACGCACCCATTATAATCAATGACAGAATTTACACTGGCTCCGCACGGCGGCAGCGAGCTGTGCCGAGCGGACGGCAGTCCGTCAAAATTAGAAATTTTTCTATTTCTGCCGGACGCCGGAGCTGTGCCGGAGTCAACTTTTGAAGATTACGTCGCACCAACAGGAAAAGGAACGAGCACAACTTCCGTATTTACAAAATAAAATCACCACGGGCGGACTTAATCCTAGCTCTATACGGATTTATTTGTACAAAAATGCTGTCAAACTATCATTTATGACTACGCCTACAAACGCAATACAAGAAATAAATAAATAAAGTATTTTATTCTGAAATGTAATACATCACTTCCTGTTGCTCAAACCATGTCCTGTCGCTCATTTACGAGAGAAGATCAAGGCAGCAGTCTCTACTGTTGTTCTCCTTCTTCCACCGAATGAATTGTTTTGTTCTGACTTACTTATTTATCACTTGATTTATCGCGCAATCTCGCAATTCCCGCGCATGCGTCTCAGAGCGGCGCATCCATGCGGACCTGAGCTGAGCGAAGGAAGTGGAAATTGGACTCGCTCAGCTGCGACCTGCGGAGCGGAGCCGCATGTAGTGTAATTTTGGCGTAAAAGCTCCTAAGTCAGCTAAAGCTAAAGCAGCTGCTTGCAGTTCAAATTTTACCTTGCCGTCACAATTTTCTTTGGACTCAAAATCTTGAATTGGCTTTTAAATTACGATAGCTACTGCTATAGTACCAATGCAGATATGCAAAATGTAAGCTTGTCCCACCACTTGTCTAAAAGTCAGGAATGAGCTTAGAAACTGACACTAGATGGTGCCTCCTAAAATTAATTCTTAAACTATCTTTAAAACTCCTAATAGTCCTAACAAGTCAGTTCAGGTTCAACAAAAAACACAAGTGCTGGAATCTTGCAAAGTTTGCGCATGGCTTAAATTTATGGCCCAAATAAATAAAGTAAAAATTAACAGTACTTTCACTTTTAGGGCCAAACGTTCTGATTGGTCAGCTGATTGAATCAAAGCGATGAGGTGCAAAACAGATGATCATGATGTGTCAAACAAAGTGCAAGACAGAAATTGAGCCACTTTTTTTTATTTTTATTGAGCCACTTTGTGTCATAGTGATGCTATTAAGTGAAATTATAAACTGGAGGTTATGCACCATAACCAATGTTCCCCGAAGGAAGGGAACAAGGTGCAACAGATAGTATGGGAATTGCGCCCCCGCATGGTTCACCTGAAGCATTACAATCACGTCTTTTAAGGCAAGTGAGCGTCAGCGTCACCAGGGGGCCCCGCCCCCCCTGGTATAAAAGACGTTGCACGCCTCACGTTCGACCTCTGCACGCACTTCACCGAGCTTGGGCATTGGAGGGGCCAACATGTGTTGCACCTTGTTCCCTTCCTTCAGGGAACATTGGTTATGGTGCATAACCTCCAGTTCCCTATCAGTCAGTCCACTGCGGTGCAACAGATAGTATGGGAACTTACAATCACGCCCTGGAAATGCATGCTTTTGCAAACTTTAGCCTAAACAGACAGGCGTTAACATGTTCAATTCTCCTTTGTGGAGAGCACAGCCTGTGTGAGGTCACGTGTTGTAACGTCCAGGCTGTAGTGCTTAATAAACATGTTAGGAGATGCCCAATTAGCAGTTGCACAGATGTCTGCTACTGAAACACCTCTAAATAAGGCCCAGGAAGTGGCTAGGCCTAGAGTTGAGTGAGCATGTACCCCAATGGGTACTTGTTGATCTTTGTTGCTGTATGCTCTAGAAATGGCCTCTGTCACCCAGTGGGAGAGGCGCTGTTTTGACAAGGCTCTGCCTGCTACAGGCTTAGCAAAGCATAAGAACAGCTGGTTTGTTTTACGCCAACTGCTAGTCCTCTCCATATAAATGCTCAGGACCCACACAGGGCAGAGCGCTTTTAAACGCCTCTGTTCTGCATTCAGAACAGGAGGAGGAGGAAAGGCTGACTGTTCAAAGCCCAGACTTTTGTAGTTTAAAGTTGGGACTTTAGGCACATATGCGGGGTTTGGGCGCAGGGTGACCTTTGACCCATCCTGAGCAAACTGAGTGCACAGGTGATGCACTGATAGTGCATGCTGGTCACCCATATGCTTCGCCGAACACAGAGCTAAGAGCAGTGTAGTCTTGTAAGACAGCAAATCAAACTTAATGCTCTGCAGGGGCTCAAATGGTGGTCGGCATAGTGCGTCCAGCACGAGTCAGGTCCCACTGTGAGGCTAAAACTCTGCTCGGAGGCCTTTTTCTCAACACGCCCTTCATGAACCGGATCATGAGAGGGTGGGCACCAGGTGATTTACCCCCCCATCCCTCATGGCACGCTGAAGCAACGGATAAAAAGATACCTGCCCGTGGGCCTGTGACAGGAGGTCTCTGTGTGCAGGGAGCTGCCATGGTGTTCCGCTAGTAGTGAGATCACTTCTGCAAACCAAGCCTTTTTTGACCACTTTGGGGCGACCAGGATCAGTGAGAAGGCCCCACTGCGCACACGCTCCAGTGTCGCCTGTATCAGAACGACAGGTTGAAACGCGTAATAAAGCCTCGTTGCTGGCCAATTGTGCGCAAACGCGTCCAGCCCCAGTGTTGAGTTCACGTCCAGTATTGAGTGAAACATAAGGTAGGCATTTTCCTTGCACGCAAAGAGATCTACGTCTGCTTTCCCGTACCGTGCCCAGATCTGGTCCATGATGCGGGGGTGAATACGCCACTCCGAGAGGAAGGGCGCGCCTCTTGAGAGAGCGTCTGCCCCATAGTTTAGTCTCCCCGGCAGGTGTGTCGCTCTGAGTGACAGCACCCGTGAGCTGCACCATGTTAGCAGTTTCTGGGTCAGCAGCAGGAGGGGAGGGGAACGAGTTCCTCCTTCTCTGTTGACGTGCGCGATCACGCACGTGTTGTCTGATCTTGTCAAAACATGTTGATGTGTGATCAGACCCCTCCTGTAGAAGTGTTTCAATGACAGGAACACAGCCATTAGCTCCAGCTGATTGATGTAGAGCTGAACCTCCTGCTGGGACCACACACCTCTTACGTGCTGGTTTCGGCAAAGACCCCCACACCCAGACATTGAGACGTCTGTCGTCACCAGGGCCCGAGATAACACTCTGCCCAGTGGAAAACCCCTGCTGCCCTACTGAGTGCTGTAGCGTCCCTCCATGGCTGCAGGGCTTCCAGGCAGTCTGAGTTGACTTTCATCCCTCTCATTTGTTGCGGGGGCAAGCTGCTGCTGCCTGTGGAACCAAATCTGAAAAGGGCACATTTTCAATAAGCCCAGATGAATTGAAATGATTACTGCTGCCATGAGACCCAAAAGACGTTGACAAAGTCTGCGTGTCACAGTTTTGTCTAGTTGAAACCGGGACAAGCATAGCTAGAGGTCTGATATTCGCTTTTCTGACAGTCTCGCTCTTTACAGAACATAGTTTAGCTCCAATCCTAGGAAAACAATGTCCAAGTATGGGGACTATGGCTTTTTTCTGAGTTTATCACAAAACCTAGGGATTGTAGGTGTGACATAACACGAGCTGTGTGTATTCTTGCTTGCTCCTGGTAGGTCGCTAAGATTAAAAGATCGTCCAAATAGTCCAAAACTCTGATGCCCTGGCTTCTCATGGGAGCTAGGGCAACTTCGAGACATTTCGTAAACACCCTCGGGGCTAACGAGAGGCTGAAAGGGAGGACTTGATATTCATATGTGGCGTTCTCGAACGCAAAACGTAGAAATTTTCTGTGGTTTGGCAGGATGCTTATATGGAAATATGCATCCCGCAGGTCCACACTACAAAAGTAGTCTCCTGGGCATACAGAGTGAATCACCTGACGCAGTGTCAACATTTTGAATTTGAACGATCTCAGTCGTCTGTTCAAAAGTCTCAAATCCAGAATCGACCGCAGGCCACCCCCTTTCTTCTGAACCACAAAGTATTTGCTGTAATAGCCTTTGTTTTCCTCCTGAGGAGGAACAGCTCTGACTGCTCCTTTCTGCAGCAGCGAGCGCATTTCCTCTCTTAGAATAGGGGCGTGAGCTGGGCTCATTGTTGACGTTATCACTCCAGAGAAGGGTGCTGGCTGTCTGAAGAACTGTAGTCTGTACCCGTAGACTACAGTTCCCATGACCCACTGCGATGGGCCGCACGTTGCCCAGGCTCTCGCATGAGCAGCAAGTCTGGAAGGCATGTTCACTCGAGAGTTGATTTTTTTCAGGTGAGGTGGGTGTGTGAGTGACCTCTTCCTCCCCGTTTAGCTGGGGGCTTGTTTGGCCCTTTGGTGGGGGTGAGGGGTCTGTCTGTGACAGATCGCCCTCTGCCCCCTTGTGCGGGCTCATTGGGCCCTTTGGTGGACAGAGTCATATTAGAGGGAGACTGACCGACTGTGTGAGACGGCGCCCTGACCTCTTTATTGACTCTGATTTAATTAAAAAACGGTGGGGTTTTCTCTTTAATGCTGAGTTGTGACACAGAACATTTTGGGCATTTTGAGACTTTATTGTCGTGTGCAAACAACAATTTCTCTTTATTACACAAACATTTGAGTGTTTTTTGTGTGAAATTAAACGTTCTGGACCAGTTAATCGGGGTTTCTTTAACACAGATACTGGTGGTAAAAGTTTGGCTTTTCTTTTTCCCGATGGGTGAAAATGCCTGTAATGATGCAGGAGCAACTCTGGATCAGGCTGACTTCTGCTTTCTCTCTCGCACTGCAGAAGAAGTTCCGGGTTGACCCGTCTGGCGTGGGACGAACCTGTGCTTTGACCAAGCCTGGCCTGCATGAGGAGTGCGTCCATGTTGCTCTGAGACTGGTTTCGGCCGTTGCTCAACCTCAAGCGTCGGCCTCTTCTGAGTTGGGCGTCTGGTTAGAGAGTGGTGGCGCTGCTGTGAGCCTCTTTGGCTACTCGAGCCTCTGGCTTGCACAAAATGTTTTCTGGGCATGCCTTCACGCAGGGCCTCCTCCTGTTTTCTCCTCTGATCACATCTGCTCTGGATCCTCTCCAGGGCACCGCCGAACAGGCCTGAGGGCTCTATGGCGTGGTGGAGGAACGAGGAACGCTGGCTCTCAGGGAGATCAGTTAGTGTGAACCATAAATGGCGGTGGACGATCACTGTTTCAGCCATACACTTCCCTTAGGCGATGGCTGCTGTCCCGGTGAGGCGGAGGATGAAGTCTGCTGCTCTGTGTGCTTCGTCCAAGATCTCAGCCACCTTTTTATTTGAAGAGCTCTGCTGCATCTCCTACCGCTTCTCAGCTTGATAAGCCTGCAGCATGGACATGGAGGCAGTGTTGAGGACGTGGGCCGCGAGGCCTTGAGCGCGGTAGCTCTTTTCAAGTTGAAGAGCTGAAACACGGCATGACTTGCTGGGCAGTGTAGGTTTCGAGCCCAACGTCTTGGGCGCCAAGTGTGCCCCCAAAGTCTTGTCCATCTGCGGGATGTGGGCCAAACCAGCTGACTCCATGCCCTCGATGTCCAGGAATTGGGAGAGTAGCAGTGTTAAGGGTACTCTCGGTTCTGTCCACGAGTGTGTTACTAGCTCAGTCAGAAAGTCAGGAAAGACAGGCATCCTGTGTCTCACAGCAGCCTGTTGCTTGGCAAAAAAATAGTTCCCTGCTAACCTCGTTAACTGTTGTCGAGGTGGGGGTTCTGGCCACGTTACTTTCAGCACCTCTGTAGCTCTGCGGCACAGCTCGAACAAAGCAGGAGTGGACCCATCCGACTCTGCTTGTGCTGCCGTGGTTCCCTAGGAAAGGTCCTCGACCTCTCCTTCCTCCTCGTTGTCTGCCTCCTCATCCGACAGGTCGCCAGAGATTGTAAGCGACAGCTCGTCAGCTTGCAGCATGTCCCTCGTGTCGAAGTCGGTCCTCGTGTCCCCGTCGGGGTTGTGGAGGTCCATTCTCTCGCCCCAGCTTAACACCCCGCTGTCCTCCATCTCGTCCGACTCCAGCTCCGTTGTAGGCGTGAGGGCCTCTGAAAGGAGCGGGTCCCTTACCGCGGTGGAGATGCCCATGGCCTTGCAGCTGGTTGCAGTGAGAGCACGACTCAGGGGATTCCAAAGCTGTCTTGGCGTGGACCATTCCCAAGCATATTGGGCAGGCGTTGTGCGTGTCCGACGACGAAATAAAATAGCCACATGCGCTAGGGCAAGGCCGAGATTTAGGGCTCGCTGGTTTGCTGGCCTTGTTGGAGTTCTTTGATTTCCTTTTGCCTTTCTCAGGAGCCATGGTCGAGAAAAGGCGTCGAGTGAAGACCAGTTAGCGATAGCTAAACGGGTTCGAAGAATTTCCTCTCACTGCACTGTTCATGTGGGCTAACCCGTTAGCTCTGTTAGCGTCCTGCTAAACTGAGCCGGCGAAACAGCAGAAAAGTACACGTTGCTCGATGCAAAAACGACGACGACACTTAGTTAGCAGCTGCTAAACGAAGTGCTCACAGGGAAGTCCTCAGTGACGCCCTTGGCATGGAGCGTGCTCACCTCCGGTCGAGCGGTTCAGTCACTCGAGACGGTGTCCTGCAAAGTTCAGGTGTGAAGCGAGGTGAAGTGCAATGAGAGGTTGAACGTGAGGCGTGCAGCGTCTTTTATAACAGGGGGGCGGGGCCCCCTGGTGATGCTGACGCTCACTTGCCTTAAAAGGCGTGATTGTAATGCTTCAGGTGAACCGCGCGGGGGCGCAATTCCCATACTATCTGTTGCACCACAGTGGACTGACTGATAGGGAACATTTAAACTTCAAATGTGGCTGTTCTAGCAGAGAAATGGTCCAATTTATATAAACTTTGAGTTTTGTAGATCATTTTTAAGCTGATCATAGATTTGATTTTGTATAGTATAGAATATGTAGAGTAAAAAGAGCAAGGGTCCTAAAATAGACCCTTGTGGGACCCCCTTTTTCAGTGTGACTACATCTGACAAAACCGAGCCAAATCGAACAAACTGAATGCATAAATGCACAAAGTTTTTCACAACTGGCTGACTAAAAAATAGAAAAATCTTAAATCAAATATTTAATCTTTATCATATTTTTCCAACTTAAATTTTATTAAACATGGTGCAACCATTCACAACTTGCATGATTCTTTATCAGGAAACACAACAAAAATGCCTAAAGGGGAATCACATGCCAAATCTGAATGCTTAATGTTTATTAGATATTTAAGAAATTAAAGATATAAAATACAAAACAATTCATTTTTAATTGGATCCTTTACAATGATGGTTTCCTCATGTCACATGCATTTTTCTCCATCTGTTGCAACATTGTTTTTCAAGTTTATTAAACACTTAACTGCATAATCGTCTGTTCATGTTTCTGTGCATAACTAATAAATAATCAGAGAAAACAATCAGCATCTGAAAATACACATTTGTTTTGTTTACACAGGAAAAAAGATTTATAGAATGAACATTAAGTACTTAAATGTAACTATTACGTAATTTTTAGTAACAAAGTTTACTAATTTTTGCTGTCTTTCATTTAGCTGTATATATGGGTGTGTGTGAGAGAGTGTGTTTGTCTGGAGTGATAGTTTGGCTTTAACCTAAAATAATTGGCTGGTTTCTGATTAATTTAAATGTACCTGTCTTTTTCACAGCTTGAAAAGGTTTAGACAGATTTATCGTTTGTGAAGAATCAACTCTTGGTCCTGAAATCAAGCAACTGCTGATGCAAGTTGGTGCCAAGTCAAACCACAGCAAGCAGTATCTATTTTGGCACCCACGCTTTAATCATTCTCTTTATCCGATACAACTGAGAGACTTTGAAAATAACCTGATGTAATGCTTCAATTTCAAAGTCAGAGTTTGTTTCAAAGTGCTTTTTTTGTAGCTCACTGACCGTTTATTAGGTGGATCATGAACATGGATGTTTAAAGCCCCACTGACATGATTTTTTAATTTTCATAAAATTGCTCAAAATATATATACCAGGGGTCACCAACCTTTTCGAAACTGAGAGCTACTTCGTGGGTACAGAGTCATACAAAGGGCACCAGTTTGATAAACTCTTCGGAAATAACAAAGTGTAAATTGAAAAAAATGCATAATAAACATATTTTTAAGAACATATTTTAAAAATAGACATTTTAAAATATATATAAATACAAAAAAAGAATAAGAACTGAATAAAATGAAATTTTAAATGCAACTTAGTAGTGAGTTGTGCTATTTTTAGAACAGGCCCGAGGGCACCTTAAATGGTCCTTGGGGGCACCCGGGTGCCCGCGGGCACTGCGTTGGTGACCCCTGATATATACAGTATTTTATAATTTAAATATGTTCGTTTTTGCAAACAAAATGATAAATCACTTTAATTTTGCTTTAAAAGTGATTTTGAACTTCAAGCAATGTTTAATCATGGGAAATCCGATTACATGTGAGTGAACGCACCATCTGTGACGTAACAGCGGGCAGAGCTCTGGGCTTATCACAGTGCGCACGTGTGAGCAGCTCACATGAAGGTAAGTCTGATACAGCATCAGACCTAAATTAGATCCTGTTGTTCCTTGTGCCATCACCCAAACTATTTTCTGCTTCCCAAAATGAAGACAAATAGCTCAAATCTTCACATAGATTGCTAAATTCGTCGGGTTTTAAATTGTCTGCTATTAAAGAGACCAGAGCCCTCTGCCTCTCACTACGTCACAGATGGTGCGTTCGTGTGTAATCGGATTTCCCATGATTTAACACAGCTTGAAGTTCAAAATCCCTTTTAAAGGGGACCAAATATTGGTTTTATGAATTTTTATGGTATGTCTGTGGGCTATCCAGACCATGTTCATTCAATTTAATGCACAAAATAATTCTTAGATAATAAAATATCCCCTTTCTAGTTGTGCCTTTTCTGACTTCCGTTCTGAACGAGCTGTTTATGATAAGGCCACGCCCTTCAAAAATCTGTTTACATTAACTCCGCCCTCCAAAGGGGACCCTGAGTCAGACCCAGAGGCAGACGCCATTTTGGGCAGGGCAAATGAGGCGCTGACGCGTCGCGTAGGCCGCTGAGAAACATCCATAAGTTCACCCTCCATGTTAAAAACTCTTCGTCTGACTCTTCGAAAACAAGCAATAAGGCTGCAGAGTAACACACTGGCTGCTAACTGCTTAGTGCGAGCACCGCTTTTTTTTGATGGACCACATCCGGCGCTGACCGGATATGGTTCGTGAGCAGTCGTCCGGTTGATTTAAGAGCCCGTAAATAAGTTTTTTCGTTTTTACTGATAGATAATTAGTCATTAGCGGTACTGCATTTTAACAACAACGAAACATCGAACTCTGAGATGAACTCAGGAAAAACAACCGTGACGTCTTTTATACTGAAGTGAGTTGAGCCGCACCACGGGTTGCTAGGTGAGGGGCTGGACTCAGGTTGGGGTGGGTTGTCCAGAGCCATATATAGAGAGAGTTCCGACACTCTTTGATGTCACCGACAGGCGGTCAATCGTTCCAAACAATGGCTATGGAAACCTTGTGGAGCTGCGCCCTCTGGCGGCGACGGAGCGCTACTGCAGGCAGCTTCAGACTTTAACCAGAGCCATGGAACAAATCGCCCCCTCCATGACCCACGTGACTTCCGCATTCCATTCTTACAATGGAACTCTATGGGAGTGTCGCAACTCTCACTTTATATGGCTCTGGGGTTGTCCTACGGCTTGTGACATCACAAGTCGTAGGAGTTGAAAACGAGACATTTATATCACTGAAAAATAAATATACTTAGAGTAAATATACCACTGGGTGCATTTTTTTGGCCCTAGGACTGTTTTTTAAGAAGTACATAACCAAAGTTGAGTAAAAAAAACATTAAAAAGTGAATTTTGCATCTTTGGTCCCATTTAAAGCAAAATTAAAGTGATTTATCATTTTGTTTGCAAAAACGAACATATTTAAATGATAAAATATATATATACAGTATAGAGAGCAATTTTATGAATAGTAAAAAAATCATGTCAGTGGACCTTTAAAGTTTTTGAGCAACTTATTATACAGTTTGTATCCAGGCAGCAGTAATTGGAAATGTAATATTTTCATTAATATATGTAATTAGCATCAGGTATTCAATCAGGTAATTAACAGCTGAAAATATACTGTAATTTTAAACTATCCATCCTTCCATCCATCTACCTTTCTAGGTCACGGGGATCACTGGTGCCCATGCCCAGCAGTCACAGAGGTGGGGTACACCCTGGGAAGTTCACAAGTCCATAGCAGAATTTTAAATCTAGCAATCCAATTAAGGGTGAGGTTCTGCCTCAAGTGGAGGAGTTCAAGTATCTCAGGGTTTTGTTCACGAGTGAGGGAAGAATGGAGCGTGAGATTGACAGACGAACAGCATCTACAATATTGCAGACTGTGTATCGGTCCATTGTGGTGAAGAGAGAGCTGAGCTGTAAGGCAAAGCTCTCTGTTTACCGGTCGGTCTACGGTCCTACCCTCACCTATGGTCACGAGCTCTGGGTAGTGACCGAAAGAATGAGATTGTGGATACAGGTGGTTGAAATGAGTTTCCTCCGCAGGGTAGCTGGACTCTCCCTTAGAGAGAGGGTGAGAAGTTCAGTTATCCAGGAGAGACTCAGAGTAGAACTGCTACTCCTCCAAATTGAGAGGAGCCAGTTGAGGTGGTTTGGGCATCTGGTAAGGATGCCCCCTGGGCGCCTCCCTAGGGAGGTGCTTCGGGCATGGCAGAGTGAGAGTAGACCCCAGGGAAGACCCAGGACACGCTGGAGAGACTTTGTCTCTTTGTTGGTATGGGAACGCCTTGGAATTCTCCCAGAAGAGCTAGAAGCGGTGGCTGTGGAAAGCGAGGTCTGGGCCTCCCTGCTCAAGCTGATGCCCTTGTGACCCAACTTTGGAATAAATGGAAGATAATGGATGGATGGATGGATGGATGGATGAATGGATGGATGGATAATCCAATTAACATAAACTGTCTTCATAAATAGGAAAATAAAGCAACTAGTTTGATGATTGAAAATATCTTTGACAGTATATAAATACATGATTTTTGGGAGATGTAACATTTATACAGGTAACCCCCGATTTACGAACGAGTTAGGGAGATAAGAACGGTTCGCAGCTCGATTCTGCCGTAGCTAGGGGGTGAAATACCGCTAACGGAAATACCGCTAACGGAGCGCGCGCACACATTTAAGCATGTACAGTAGTGTACTGTAATGTTAAACATTGCTATTCACATTTACAGAATAAATAAAAATATATTTTCTTACTTTGAGATGGTCAAAGCCGACATCTTAGGTTGCCATGCGTTGATTGTTGTCGGGCCGAGCAGCGCGGCGGCCGGCAAGCTAACCACGGCAGCTGCTCAAGGCCTGTGTTAGCTTCTGCTAGCCAGGCCATGGGCTGGTGTTGGAGCGGCGGCGCGATCGGCGATCAATCTGCAGCTGCTGCTCCAGCCTGAGACGTCCACAGAGCTCACAGAGCGATTCCAGCTAGTAATTAATCCATATGAAGCCATCCTGGTCACCAGTGTTCAAAGGCCGGCTCCCGTGTTAGCTCCCGTGTTAGCTTCTGGAGCTAGCCAGGCCGGAGGTGTTCGCGCGGCGGCCTGGCACGATCGGCGATAAATCCGCTGCTGCCTGAGACATCCACAAAGTTCACAGAGACGTTTCCAGCTAGTAATTAATCCATATGAGGCCATCCTGGTCACCAGTGTTCAAAGGCCGGCTCCCGGCAGCTAACCTAAAATGGCGTCCGGTGTTCTACATTAATTTGTGACCGGAGACCCCCGTGACTGAACCTAAAATGGCGTCCGGTGTTCTACATTAATTTGTGACCGTGTAAACTGAAGACCTACTTCCTGCTGCCCAAGATTGCTCAAAAATGATCAGAAATGATCATTTTTATCATAATTATTATTTATAAAGCCTTTAAAACAACCACATCTGCAACAAAGTGATGTACACATGAAATTAAGAACATTTAAACACAATTTTTTTTTTTAATACAGTAATTTCATATTTTTATTAAATATGATACTTCGTAGGTCCCGTTGTTCGTAGGTCGATGGAGTCGTAACTAGGGGGTTTGCTGTAATACCGGCACAATGATACTGTATAGACACAAGGGTATGCAAAGATAGGTGTATATGATAAAAAAACAAAGTTAATATGGATTATAAATGGTGAAAAAAGAAACCGGAGGCCCAAACAAGCTAATACGAGTTTAAAGGTGGAGTCTGCAGTTTCTGTAGAACATCAGCACTTAGAAAAAATGTCAACAAGCAAAGCATTCTGATCCCTCCCCCTCAGAGCCATATATGGCACTGCCCCCTTGTGGTCTGTTAAAATTCAAATTCAAGCTCTGTTTTTATTGGCTGATTCGAATTCAAGCTCGGTTTTTATTGGCTGGTTACAAACTTTGTTTTTATTGGCTGGAAAATGGCGGGTCACTTTTTCTTTTTAGAAATGCTTATTTACCACCTGGAGAAGCAAGGGGACAATATTTTTTTTTAGTTTTTTTCAGAGATTACCTCTCTAACATCAATCTAGTGACAGAGTGAAGAAATATGTTAAAAATATATTGTTAGAAAAGTTACATATAGCAGCTTTAAAGTAGAGACTGCTGTGTTGAGGCTCCTTTACAATCACACAGTTTTTGAGTCACAGTCAGCAGTGGTGAGTACACAGTGAGGGTTAAAGGAGGAACAAACCAGTGGTAGGTGGTGGAGGACTATGCACACACAAGCCTGCTTCAAGCTGACTCTGCTTCCAACATGCAAAACTTTAAGGATCTCATGAAGTAGAAGGGGAAAATTTTAGAACTTGCAAATGTGATTACCAACAAAGTTTTTAGCTGATTTGGTGTTGTAGCAAGTCTTGTCTTATCCCACCCCCCATTTTTTGTTTGTTACCTAAATGTCTATTTGCAGATCTAAAACCAAATCTAGGCATTTGCAAAATTGTCACTTTCAGGCCAAATTTAGTTCAAGTTACCGGTAAGCCTTATTTTTCCTATCGAAAAGTGCTCACATGGAAGCTCACATACGCTTGTATACGTATGCTACGGGCAGATGTCAGTGTAAGAACAGCAAAAAGGGACTACCGTATTCTACGGTGTATTATACGCTGTATTTTTGCTCATTTGAATGTCCTGCGTATTAGACACCGAAGAGTATTATTTATGGATTTTTCCCCATATTTTTAGACCAATTTTTCGCTCTGATTTGCCGTTTTACATTTTGGGCAAAAATGGTGCAGTACCAGTTTTGGCCGCTATGGGCGCTCTGGGCAGCAGCAGAGGACTCAGAGAGCGAAGAGGAAGAGGGCCACTTCCAGACGTTTCTAGCTGCTCAGCGAGGTGTACTTGCATGTGTCCGAAAAAAGCCTCCTTTGGTCGGACTGACTCTGTCGCTGCTCGCCCTGGCTGTGGATGTAGCTGTTTTTGTTAGCAAGATACCGTAAACCACACCGCGGATTTTTAAATCCAGCTGATTTCACATTTGGTTGAGCTCAGGGGGACTGTCTGCTATAAAGTCAGGTAAGAAATATTTTTTTAAGCGTTTATTTACCGGTAGCTAAATTTAAAGAAACAAAGCGTCCGGTCCGACCCGGACCGCCTGCCTAAAATTCGGCGAACTTTTTTTTTTTATCCAGCTGATTTGAACATTTCGTTAAACTCAGGAGTACGTCTACTATTAAGTCAGCTAAGAAATATATTTTTTAAGCGTTTATTTAGTTAAATTTAAAGAAAGAAAGTGTCCGGTCTGACCCGCCTGGCGCCTGCATAAAAATCGGCGAACTTTTTATTTTTAATCCAGCTGATTTGAACATTTCGTTAAACACAGGAGCATGTCTTCTATAAAGTCAGCTAAGAAATATATTTTTTCTCACAAAAAAATAATTGTTTTTACCGTGTTTCCTTGTGAAGTTCTTCGTACTGGCTTGCTTCTGTCGCTGCCATCTTGATCAGGACAAAGCTGACGCATCGTGTGGCGATGATGCGTATTAAACAACGAGGCGTATTGTGTACAATTTTTTCTTGTTTATTGTTAATAATTTGACAAAGCGTATTAAACACCGGAGCGTATTTTCCTCCGGTGTTTACGGTAATATCATAATTTCTGTAAACTTCAGGGTGAAATGCTGCCATAATAAAACGTGAAAAACGTTGTTGTT
>JBBPBX010012651.1:0-17740 GCA_038048925.1 Garcialebias charrua | reverse complement strand
TTTATAAAAACTATTGCCATTTGGACGGCCCCTCAAAGGTGTGGAGGGTTGGAAGGACAATGATGATTGATTAAAATATAGTATTTTAATTTTTTTACTAAAAAGAATTACATTAGAATTGATTTAATAGTAACATATTTGTCCAGTTAATATGATATGTTATTTTCCAGTAAAATAACTGCTGATGATGACACCTTGGGGACAAACACCTGAAGGCGCCTTCAGGTTTTGTGGAGTTAACGCTTTAGAGGGTTTAAGCTGTTTTGACAACACTCAAAGAACCAGCAGCATTGGTGCGTGAAACATTACAGACAAGGTGACTTCTACCATGGAGGCTAACCTGAGTTACAGTCACCACAGACATGAAGAGAGGGTCAGACGACTGAGTCACTCCTTCCACATCTCTGGGAAATCTTAGCACACTATTTGTCATAAAAGTTTCACTAAAACAGACCATACAACTTTTATTTTATCACTCTAGACAGCTAAATCTAGATTCAACAGACAAGTTTTCTAAATCAACACATCAGTGGATTCACCGAACCCAAGACTGGCATCCTTGGGATTTTTTTCTTTTGTTTGTTTCATTCAGTTTCAAAAGGTAAACCGTTATACAAGACTAAGAAAAGCCAAACGGAAAACATCAAGTTTTCTATTTGCCACTGAGACTTCTTTTAAAAAGGACATCACTTAAGATCAATCTCCGGTTCTGCTTGGCTGTATGCTTGTACAGTAGTTCAAACTGGTTTTAAAAAGACGCTACGTGAACATGAGTAGAAGGTTTCTAAAGATGGCTGTTGCATTTTCTACATGACTGAGGCTCAGTTAGACATTAAAGGTTCAGTATGTAATTTCTGGAACACGCTGGAACTTAGGAAAATTTTGAACAGAGACACGTTTCTGGTCCCTCCCCCTCAGGCTTGCTCTTGCCCTAGCTCTGCTGAAATTCAAATTCAAGCTCTGTTTTTATTGGCTGATTCAAATTCAAGCTCTGTTTTTATTGGCTGGTTAACGGTGGGTCACTGTGGCTTTTTAGAAATGCTTTTAGAGAAACAAGGGGACAATTAGCCTGGTTGATACCAGACCCATGTCCTTCACTTCGCTTTGGACTAGGGTCTGGCATCTCTGCCATAGACAACGATTTCTCCTGGAGATTTTTGAATGGACCAATCAGAGAACAGGAGGCAGAGTTTTGTTAGTTTAGCCTGACGAGGTCCAGGCTATCAGATAAATTGCTCAGAAACCACTCGGTGGATATTTTTTCTGCCACCAGTGTGTAATTATATGTCTTTAATTTACTGACTGTTGGCCTAGATGAAACATTTGAGATAAAATTCGATTTTTTATCATTTATTTTCGTAGCGCACCCGAGGCTGTTTGGAAAATATCAAACCGAAACTATTTAATATCCAGCAGATTTGACCATTTCGTGAATTGATTTAGGAACTGTTAAGCTCAGGAACACTTCTGATATAACGTCAGCTATGAACTATATTTTTTCTCAGCAGAGAAATAATAGTTTTTTACCTTGTTTTGATGAAAATTCGTTCGTGGCGGCAGCCATTTTGAATGACGACGTCAGTCGACATCGTTCAAAACTCCGCCTTCTGCTCTCTGATTGCTCAGGAACACTTCTGATATAACGTCAGCTATGAAATCTATTTTTTCTCAGCAGAGAAATAATAGTTTTTTACCTTGTTTTATTGAAAATTCCTTCGTGGCGGCAGCCATTTTGAATGACGACGTCAGTCGACGTCGTTCAAAACTCCGCCTTCTGTTCTCTGATTGGTCCGGTCAAAAATCGGCCGGAGAAATCCTTGTGGATGGGAGAAATGCCAGACCCAGCAGTGAAGGGAAATGAGAATTGAGCGGAGCTGCGTAGGAATGGCGAGGGCCAGGCTAGGGGACAATAGTTTTTTTTCAGAGATTACTTGTCTAAAATCAGTATGTCAGGAGGTAGTGACAGAGTGAAGAAATATGTTAAAAAATATGTTGTTAGAAAAGTTACATACTGAACCTTTAATGCAAAATTGACTTCAGCACAAAGTGGTTTTTTTAACCTTTTCCATTAAATGCTATAAAACAGTAATCCACTTTTCATCAACTCAGACTAGTCATTAACTCGTCAACTCAGTCCTATTTAATGTATTTTTCTCCAAACGGTGGTTGTTCAAAGGGTCATCAACAAACAAGATATTTTTTTACAACCTTTCTAAAAAAAATAGTGCTACAAAAAAAATCTGACCTATTGCTTTAAGGTAAGATATTGCACCAATTTTTGAAAATCGGACTTAAGAGTTCCTAGGCACCCAGTAATATGACTCCAAAGCAATGATGCTGTTAGTCTGCAGCTGCAGGATGTGCAAATAAGCAACAGTTTGCTAACAGTTTGACAAGTCAACTTAAGGGGTGATAATATGCCAGTGTTGTGTTTGTGGCTCCTTGGCGCTGGAAGACTTAAATAACAACATAATAAAATTAAATAAGAGTGTGTTAACACTGTGGTAGAGCCGCAAATTTATGATACGATTTAACTTTTTATGATGCTCGCAACCACACACACACAAACACACACACACACACACACACACACACACAAGGTGCTGCAGGCCCTAAAACCCCATTGAAAGGGTAACCAGGAGGAAGTATAATTAACACTTGTGCCATCAGCTCACATGCACCCATGTGTCAAAATTACCTGCCTTGCACACAAGATCACACACTCTCAAAGCATTATTACAACATCAAACACACAGTGAAGAAGTCTGGCCTTTTCTGAGAACATTTAATTGACCTGACAGAGCATCAATTTTAAAAAGTCTAATAAAACCTCTTTTTATTAAAAACTGTTAATATGTATAAACCCAGTGAGAGAGAAAAAACATCGTATTTGTATCAGTTCCTGGTTCTGTTTGGATATTCTGTTTACACTGTGGTTGATAACAGCACTGACTAAAGACATTAAAAAACTAGTTTGTCCAACTTGATCAACATACAAATTAATCTTTGAGGAAATAACCATTGAATATTCATTTACAACTGGTTAACTACTGGAGTCAACTCAATTCAAGATGGCTGCTATAGCCAATTCACACCAGAAAATACAGAAATGGCTAAACTCATATTTGTGGATATTGTGCTAAAACTTGAGGGTAACTCTCAATAAAACCTCCAAGTGCTCCTCAATAGCATGAAGTCTTTGCTTAACATTTAATGCAAATCTGCACATATTTGCAACATAAAAATGGTTATAACTCAATCAAATTTGCAGATATAGAGCCAAGATTTAATTTGGTAGTAGCTGAGAGTGATTCACAACACATACTTTGAGCATGACATATTGCAATATTACATGAGTGCATATAATGTTATTTCAAGGTTTGACCACTACAACTAGAACTCAGTCATTTCTCAAAATACGATGTCCTTCGCTTAAACATTGAGCATGAAACACGACGGGTGATGAACATTCCATTAGGCTGTATAGTCTATCAAATACTCCACCAGGTAGATACACTTTGGTCAAATATAGTGATTAAACAATGTTTCTGATTAATTACCAAGAACGACTTAGTATGATTTACAAATACAATTCAATGTACATTTTATTAAACTAACTTTCTTCAGTAACTCTTTTCTGTAAAGTGGGAACCAAAATCTGAAAATTTTACATTAAAATACCTAAAATGCCTCATTAAAGACACAAATCCATTGCTTTAGTTAGATCAGAGTCTTTCTTTTACTTTTACAGCAGGTATAGACCTTCAGTTGGTCTTCAGTGGATTTAGGCCATTTCCAAATGTTTGTTACTTTTTATTCCCAGACTGACTCCATGTTGTCGAGATCTGGACCCTTGTGGAGTGGGGGTGGGGTAGGCAGAAATTACCATCTGTTGCAGGACTTCTAGCTGCAGAAGATGCACGTTTACCGTAAGTTGTTTTTGTCTTAATAATAAAAGTGATGGGACAGCTTAAAACATTTGCAGGGTACAGCAAATGCTAAAAACACTTAAATATGTTCTGTAAAGCCTTGATTGCTCCAGACTCACATGTGGCATAGCTGAATGAATGGTAATGTAAACTATCTACAGTATGTGAATCTGACAGTTATTTATCCTGGTGAATACTTGATGAGCATAACTGTCTCGTTGCAAGAACTCTGGTGAAATAAGACCAGCTAGATGGACGCTGACCTCATTCCTCTCCGCCTGTGATCAGTGCAGAGGCCTCCCTTAAATCACCACACGATGTTGCTCATTTGAGGAAGTGTGAATACACAGAGATGAAACATTGATCCCACCTGCCGGATCAATGAGCCGGACCTTTTCAGAGGAGATGTGAGGAATCAATAAGGTTCGGTATGAGCATTTTGTCATAACATTCATCAGACAGCTGCTGGAATTGAATTAAAAAAGGGACAAGAATGGTCTGAAATAAAAATAAAATATGGGTAGAAAAGCCAGAAATACATAAGCAACTCTATCCGATATTAACAAGATATTGTCAAATATGCTTGTTTAATATTCCGATTTTAATTACCCCTCCACAGGTCTAACCAGTTTACTTTTAACTAAGGTCATTAATACATGCTGTTTATTGAAGGAATGCATTCTGCCTTTTAGGCCCTGTACACACGTAGCCGGATATCAGTAAAACCGAATAGTTTATCATGCGGTTTGGCCTTTCATCCACACGTGAACTCCGGTTGATGTAACTATAAACGAATAATAACAAAAACGCCGACCAAAGTGGAGATTTGAAAATTCTCCTCTTTCGGGTTTGCGTGTGGACTTTCGGAACCGGAGATTTGCGTATTTCTGCGACAGCTGGTGCTGACGTCACATAATGCTCTAAAAAAAAGTGCTAAAATGTCAACATACCTGCTCTGACATGATTCCCAGTTGACATTTTCCTGCGTTTTATTAACTTTGTACTCCAACACGGTATTTAATAGTAGTTCAACCTCGCGGTCTGTCCACACAAACAAACCTCCAGGCGCCATGATTCAATAACAGGAAGTTGTGGTTGCTTTGAAGGGTTGTGATTGGCTGATATACGTTTCACCTTTGCACTACACTGCCACCTATGGGTTGGGCATATTCTTTACAACGCTCTGTGGTGAAAATCAACGGGTACATGTAGATGATCATTTTCTATATCCAAACATGTACGGTATGTACAGAGATTTTTTTTGCGCAGATATTCGTTTTTCAAACACTAGGCTACGTGTGTACAAGGCCTTAAACCAAGATCTTGTGTGAGCTGTTAGTGTTCTGAATATATGATGGAGATAACCCTCAGCTACTACCACACCAAACTTTAGCTCCTCATCTGTAAAACTTACTGACATATAGACATGTTTGCCTTTGCTAAGGTTGCTGTGGCAGCCATCTTGAATCAACTTGACTCAAAAAGTTAAGTTAATAACTTGTAGATGTGTGTTTAATGATTATGGGGTTACAGGTTTAGGGGTCTGAGATGGGGTAGAGGCAGGGCAGCTGACCTAGGACCCGAAAGTCCTAGGTTTATCAGCCATTCCCACATGTCGTGGTGTCTCTGAGCAGGACACACAATCCCAAATTGCTCCCCGGGCGCTTACATAGCTGCCCACTGTTCCACCAGGATATATCCCAGGTGCAATGGGTTAAATGCAGATAACTAATTTTGCCATTGTATGGGAACACACAATGATGACAACACATAGCATTTATACATTTGGAGCCTCAATAAAATCTGTCCACTGGCTCATGAGATTTTTTGCTAACAAACAAATGAGCACACACAGGCAATTATAGGATTACCTGCCTAATATGGGAATCTAGCATGCAATAATACTGTACACAGAAATGAGCTAAATATGACTTATGCTGCATTGAAGAGTTTAGCAGTTCTGAGTCTATGTTTTGTCTACCAGACCATTGGTTCCTGAAGAGGGGGCTGGGGCACCACTGTGGGTCATTTAACAATAAATGTGAGGACTTGACAATGTCGGCAAAAAACAAACAAACAAATAAATAATTTTAAAGACCGTGTAAAGTGAATTTCAATATTTTCTTAAATAAACATTATAAATGTCATAATTGTAATGTTGTAAATGAGTAAAAAGTCTCAAAATTGTAGCTCAATTAATTTTGGAGTTATAGATGAAACTGTGTATAAAGATATGTCTCTTTCAGGATTTTTTAGGCGTGTTTTAAACGGGACCGCGTTTCGTCACGCGGTCCTCATTAGTATAGCCCCACCCCCTGCTGCTCCAGCCGTATAAATTGTTCTTCGCATGGGTGGAGCCTTTCACTCGCGAATCGCAGATAGCATCAGATAGCAATAGCATAGATATTTTGTTCATTGTTAGCTAGCTAATCAATTATGCCTCGTTCCTGCATCTTCCCTGGATGTCGCAATGGTCAGGGCACCCACATTGAGACGCAGGAGGGAGTCAGAACAAACCCAGCAGGCGTGCTGAGTGACCACTGCCCCTGCAGCTCCGCGCCGCGCGCGCGTGTGTGTGTGTGTGTGTGTGAGAGCATCCGTGTTGAGCTGAAATCCTGCCACAAGCACCGTGAAACGTCGTGACTCCGCTGACACAGATGAGATAACAGTTATCAACGTGATTATTTTAATCACCAACACAGACCCCGCATGCGATGTGTGACCGGGTCGGACCGCGAGTCCGCTCATCTTCTAAAATAGCGCTTATTATTAAACACATAACAGCGGAGTTATGAATTATCTTTGTGTCCTCAACTTTAAAAACAAAACCAGAGTTGTTAGTGCACTAAAAACAGCGTAACTCTTGGAAAAAGGAGCTGCTGGCAGCCAGAAACGGAGCAGGAGAATCTCTGCTTCTCCCGTCTGCCTGTCCAGACACAGCTCAGCTCTGAAGGGTGCAGGAAACCACGCCCACGTGCTGACACGCCCCCACAGTTTCAGAACAAGGGAAAATAAGGTTTTTTCATGATTTTTGACACTTAATTTTATAAGGAAAACAATGTTTTTAATCAGTCAGATTTATATGGGTGATTAATAACACATATTTATGCCATGTGACAAACTAAAAACACACATTTAATTTCACTTTACACGGTCTTTAAGTTGCATATTTAGCCTTAACTGTCGTTTTAAGCCTTTTAAAGCCATCTCAGACCTTTTAAAGCCATTTAAGCCTTGTCTTAAATGAGACAATAACAGTAGTTAAAAACTGATAAAAACTAATATATTTGATGTAACCCATTGCTAAACATTAAAAATGTTCCACACTTCAACCAGCATAAGTTGATGTCATGAACCTTTACAACTTTTATTACTGTATGCGTCAAAATCTGAAAGGTTTAGGAACCATTGCACTACACTCAACCAACTACAGGTAGTCTTCGACTTACGACGGCCTCGACTTACGACGTTTCGCGGTTACGAACGCCCTCCCGTTGAAAAAGCATTGTTTCGAGTTACACGGTTTATGCGCCTTTACACCAAAAAATACGGTACCAAAACTCAGCGGAGGTGGAAATTTACAGGAGGGATGGGGGAGAGTGTACCTTAAGCTAGATTCATAGTCGACGTGTCGCGCAGCGCGCGAGGGTGCGCGCGCCAAAAGTGACGCAATATCGCAGTCCCCGCCTCTGCGCGTTGGCCCCGCGCGTGGGATTAGCGCGTGTCGTGCACCTCTGAATTTTTGAAACTCCGCAAGCCTATGCGCGCGCCGTGGGCGCTACGATTTGATTGACAGGTCCCCACCGACAGCCTTCACCCTCTTCACGCCGGAGCCTGCAGCTGTTTGCGCCGCTGTGGTCGTGGAGACGGCGTCGCGACGCATGGAGGAATGTTTTGTGACACAAATGTATTAAATTCTCCTTCATTCCTGATCTGGAGTCGGACTTTTCTTTTGTTTTTTCGCCAAAAGTCACGTGATCGCTTTCTCCTCCGCTGACTCCATGCATTAAAACCGCAAATAAAGACAACAGTTCAGCACGCGAGCGGAAAGCTATTTGTTTTTGTTGTGTGATTTCAAACAGTTCTTCTTCTACGGTAGATTTCTTCTTCTACACCTTTCTTGCAACATATGCACAGGTTTTAGAGGGTACTGCCTCCTGCTGGTCCGTAAAAGAACAGCACTTTGCCATGCGCCGCCATGCGTCAACCATAAACACAGTGGCGAAACTGTGAACGCATTTCGCCGCACGGCTGAGTGCACGCGCGGCGCGCGCGCGCTCCAGCCTGCGGACCAAAGCGCAAGTATAACTAAGCCTTTAGCGGCCACGGCCGGAGGATTACAGCTGAAAATTACAGGAGACCTCATTGTTTACAGGCAGACCGGAGGCAGAGGAGGTTAGGAGGGGCTAACATGCTAACAGACCTTACTGTAAAACTCTGGACCGCGCGTGGAAAAGTTCAGGAGACCTTTGTTTGGACCGGAGGTTTACGAGGCAGAGAGGCTACAGCTGAGCAACAATCTTAACATGCCAACAGGCGGAGGAAGGCTTCACCAGTTCCCAGTAGGTTATTAACTATTTTTTCCCTTCATTATGGCTCCAAATGTATGGAGCTAACATGCTAACAGGCCTTACTGTAAACAGTCTGGACCGTGCGAACTACAGGCAGCCTCAGATGTTGGAGGAACACCGAGCTAATATGCTAACAAGCAGAGGAAGGCTTCACCAGCTCCCAGTAGGTTATTAACTCTGTTCCCTTTCATTATGGCTCCAAATGTATGGAGCTAACATGCTAACAGGCCTTACTGTAAACAGTCTGGACCGCGCGAACTACAGGCAGCCTCAGATGTTGGAGGAACACCGAGCTAACATGCTAACAGGCAGAGGAAGGCTTCACCAGCTCCCAGTAGGTTATTAACTCTTTTTCCCTTCATTATGGCTCCAAATGTATGGAGCTAACATGCTAACAGGCCTTACTGTAAACAGTCTGGACCGCGCGAACTACAAGCAGCCTCAGATGTTGGAGGAACACCGAGCTAACATGCTAACATGCTAACAGGCGGAGGTAGACTTCACCAGCTCCCAGTAGGTTATTAACTCTTTTTTTCCTTCATTATGGCTGCAAATGTATGTGTTTTTTGATAATTATGTAGGGTACTGTGTTAGGATAGGCTACGTGCTTGGTAAAATACAGAAGGTGCAGTTTGGACGCATTTTCCGACTTACGGCAAAATTCGACTTGCGACGTCACGTAGGAACGGAACTCGTTCGTAAGTCAGGGACTACCTGTATAAATAATCCCAAATGTCTTTGAGACTAAAAAAGTCCACAACACTGTCCTAAAACTATTACAAGGAACCTCACTAAACACTCAGGTAATATATCTGGCAACAGTATCTCAGAAGGCAGCAAACAAAACTTTATGATGGGGTGCACCGATAAATCGGCCCAGATTTCCTTAATTTTGGGAAATTGGAGATCGGCCAGAAAACTGCAATCGGTGCACCCCTACTTTATGGATTTTATTTAGGTGTGCACCAATTGAAGTTTTCTGTCCAATCACTGATCTCTAAAACCCTGACCTGCCTATTCCGATTTTGGACGATACGATTTTGTTTTATTAGCGACACTGTCAGGTATTTTAAGGTCACGATGCACATTCAATTTTCCAATATTGTTTTATTGAAAAACAGCCTTGAACAATATCATAGAAACAATACAAACTTGTTTTAACTGGCCATGAGGTAGTACTCCTGAAATATAAACGAAGTTTAGACAATTGTTAAAACTACCAAAAAAAAATCAATAAAATCGGTTTCTCATAATTATCGCTCGATTGCCGGTCACCCAAAATTAAGGAAATCAGGGCAGATAAATGGGCCGGTTGATAAATAAGTGCATTCCAAATTTTATTATCAAAATTACAGAACTTTAACATCATGAAAGTTTTTTTTTTTTTTTTTAAATTGATTGACACCATTCAAACTCTGAAAGGTGACATTACACACATTTCTTTATGCAGGTCAAAAGTTCGACTCTTGAAATAAAACAAGTTCAGAAAACTAATTAATTCTGTTGTTGCATCTGGTCTGATTTATAGCTAATTTTAGCTTCCTCTTAGCAGATCTTAGATAAAAGTGCTAACCTGGATAACTTTACTGACAATTCTTTGCTATGGTATATAAAAATAGGTTACTGTTTATTGAACTTATAAAACATTAACAGATTCTTAAGCAACTACAAATGTCTGCCCTTTCAAATATTGTAGGTTATTAAAGGAGAAAGCCATTTGTGGAAAATCTTGGAATAAAAATGGACTCTCATCTTACATTTGAAAATCACATTAAAGACCGTGTAAAGTGAATTTCAATATTTTCTTCAATAAACATTATAAATGTCATAATTGTAATCTTGTAAATGAGTAAAAAGTCTCAAAATTGTAGCTCAATTAATTTTGGAGTTATAGAGCAAACTGTGTATAAAGATATTTCTGTTTCAGGATTTTTTAGGCGTGTTTTAAATGTGACCGGGTTTCGTCACGCGGTCTTCAGCCCCACCCCCTGCAGCTTCAGCCGTATAAATTAGACCACGGCGCGGAGCGTGTCCGAGCAGGGGAGTCTGCGTCGGACACAGGTGCGGCGCACGGTGGGAGCTCATCCTGGAGGTGGCATAGCTCCAGGATGAGGAGGCCGGGTTGGCGCGGAGCGTGTCCGAGCAGGGGAGTCTGCGTCGGACACACGAGCTGCGCACGGTGGGAGCTCATCCTGGAGGTGGCAGAGCTCCAGGATGAGGAGGCCGGGTTGGCGCGGAGCGTGTCCGAGCAGGGGAGTCTGCGTCGGACACAGGAGCGGCGCACGGTGGGAGCTCATCCTGGAGGTGGCAGAGCTCCAGGATGAGGAGGCCGGGTTGGCGCGGAGCGTGTCCGAGCAGTAACTACCGACTTTGGCTGCAATCCTTCGCGAACATCTTCAGGGGGCAGGACACGGGGGCAGTACTGCGCTGAAACCACGCCCACGCGCTGACACGCCCCCAGCGTCTTAGACCAGGGGAAAATTATGTTTTTTCATTATTTTTGAGACTTAATTTGATAAGGTAAACAATGTTTTTAATCAGTCAGATTTATATGGGTGATTAATAACACATATTTATGCCGTGTGACAAACTAAAACCACACATTGAAATTTACTTTACACGGTCTTTAAGCATATGTTTAAAACCTGCTTCTTCCATCTTCGAAACATCTCCAAACTTTGCCCATCTCTAACTTTTTCTGATGCTGAGAAACTCGTCCATGCCTTTGTCTCCTCCAGGCTCGACTACTGCAACTCCATGTTTATTGGAATCCCTGGCAAAAATCTTCAGAAGCTTCAATATATTCAAAACAGTGCAGCAAGTATTTTATTGAGAGCTCGTAAATTTGAACATATTACACCCATTCTCCATAACCTCCATTGGCTTCCTGTCACCTACAGAATACATAGTTCCCATGTGACGTCACATCCGTGTAACTTCCGGGTGGACCCTCATTTCGAGAGGCAGCGCAACGGACAGCGCGGTCTAATGGATGTTCATTTTTCACGTTTTTTTGTTGTTAATTTCTAATTAATTGCAATGGTTACTTCGTGTTGGGTCAGTGGGTGTTCCAGTCGGGTAGACGTTTGGGCAACGCGCAGGTTTCACTTAATCCAAAAAAAAAGTAAACGTGAAGGATTTATCTCATCGGAGAAGCTCACAGCAGCTCCATCGCTCTCTCGGATCTGCTCAGAAGACGTCGTGCTTTTGGCCGGTAAACAAAATATTCTACATAAATCATTTTGTGAAACAATGTTAGAGTACAACTGTCTGTGTGTTAGAGCTGTTTTTTTTTTTTCATTATTTAGCAACACCGTCTTGCATGCTGTGGTTAGCTTAGCATCTCGCTAACGCGACAACGGCCTCCTCACGGTCTCGCCGGTCCCGGGAGACCGTCCCAGTGGGAGAAGGAGGACGGGAGCCAAGTCGTGCGGGCGACGCGTCGGTCCCATGGGACGTGCCCCCGCGGCCGCGACGGATCCACGCCGTCCGACCTGAGCTCGACGGACCCTCCGCTCCAGATGCTAACAACATGCTAACTTCCAACACGGTAACACTCAAAGTGCTGGTTCTGGTCCGTGTTCAGCCTGGACTGTTTGTTGGCTGTGTGTTATTTTAGTTAAACCTTTTTTTAGCTGGTTAGATCTGATTGAGACAGTTTACACATCTTTTTTGGATTTAAAGCTGTGAAGCTCTGTGCTGTGAAGCCGGTGTGCGCTCCTCGTAGTAATTAAATAATTAATGATATCAGAGTAACTACTTTGTGACTAGTTGTCCGATTCGTCTGCCATGATTTCTTTCTCAAACTCATTTAACTCCGACCACTGCCATTTTGCTCTTGTTCCTTGGTGAAGCTGTGGTAGCTCGTGTTTTTGTCCGTATAATTTGCTCTGGTTGTTCGCGTCTGCTTGTTCGCCTGCTTGTTCGCCATCTTGCTCGCCTTTTCCGCCTTTAGATGTGGTGCGGAAGCCGGTATTGCGCAATACTGGGGGCGTGTGTGGGAACTATGTATACAGTACAAAACTGCTCTCATTACACACCAATGCTTACACGGAACTTCACCTGATTATCTAAAGGACGTTCTTGCACCATATTCATCCACCCGGTCTCTACAATCACAGAACAGTAATCTCCTTCACATTCCACAAACCAAATTAAGGACCATGGGAGACCGGGCATTCTGTGTGGCTGCCCCCCGCCTATGGAACTCCCTCCCTGACTACCTGAGAGCTCCACAGTCACTGGTTGACTTTAAACAAGGCTTAAAGACCTTTCTTTTTAAGCGAGCCTACTCTGCCTCCACATGATTTTATCTTTGATCTTAGTTGATATTATCATTGTTTTTAATTATCACTTGTTTTTATTTGATCTTTGATTTTAGTTGCACTTTGTAGCACTTTGAGATTTTTGTTAATGAAAAGTGTGTTATAAATTAAATTCATTATTATTATTATTATTATAAGCTGAAGAAACTTTGGAAATGTATAAATAATGTATGATTTATGATTTATGTCTAGTTCAGTTTTGACTTGTGATCTACGTCCCAGTGCTCTATACAGTATTTGAAAATCGGGATCAAAACATTTTATCTTGATTTTTTATTATGCCATAACTACATGGTTGCAAAGTTAAAAGCAGTGGCTCTGAGGCAAGGTTAGAAGTTTACAGAGCTTATGCTAGGTTCATAGCTAAGCATGGACAGACTCTTCTATACAGTCCTTTGGATATTTTTAGCTTTGCTCTGGGCCTCATGGAAGGTTCTCCTTTAGGGCTTCTGCTTTTTTTTTGGTCATCCATCACAGAAAGATGACCTGATTTCGACAAGATGTTTGCACAATTTTGCAAAAATAATTTGAATTGTCCTAAACTGTTCTTGTTTGCCACCTTGCTGTTCACTACATGTCAGAAACTTACATTCAACCTAATTTCAATGTTTTTTAAGAAAATCTGTTAACATATAATTTTAATGACTCTATAATCTGAATTAAAGACTAATGTGCTCCTTTATGCAACCGAAACGTCTTCCCATTCCTTGTCATACAGTCGTCTTTAGTGTTTGGTATTACTGAATGAATTTTTAAAAAGCCAAGGTATTTTATGTGGCCACTCTGGAGTTCAGTTCGGTGATCCCACTTTGTCTCAAAGGAACCATAAATACAGGTGCAGAGCCTTTCAGACGCTGCAGTCCAGCGAGCTTTGCGGATCTGTCTTCTGTCTGACCTTCACTCGTGTCACATTCAGAGGACATAAAAAGAGAAACATCTCTTCACTGCAGGCTAAGACAAACCCTAAACATTTGAGGTAAAAGAGAGCGAAGACCATGCCCTTCTAAAAAGCAGACTGGGTGTAGGTTTATTGCCGTTCTTAAAAATGTGACTTGTGTTACGTTATCATTTTTAATTTAGTTAATGCATTGCGTTACGCAATGTGAACATGCACCTCCTCTGTGAAAGAACGAGAACTAGTGGAGTCATTTTGATCTTTGGACCTCAAAGCAGTCTGCTGACTTGAGGCCTTCAAGCACATCAAAAACAGAACAGGAACATTTGAGTTGAACATTAGAACAATGTTCTCAGCGCACCAGAAAAAGGTGATCACTTTCTACTCGTGTCACTCGTACTGCAAAGTCAAACAGAGTATCAGCCTCTTGATCTGTGGCAGATGGTTACCTGGCATCACCCATGCAGTGAGATCATTGAGCTCATCCCTTCCTTACAAACCAGAACATTTCTTTCTTGATCAAAGACATCCAACGTGCTTATTCCATGTTTCTCTAAAGCTGCACTGAAGAAAGAAAAAAAGAAAGAAGCCAGCCATTTCTGGTACAAGTAACCTTGCTCCAAGGGTAGCCTTTGTGTTCAGCAAAGGGCTCAGATTGTTCCTTCTGAAAAAGGGGGACGAGTGCAGCACAGAGCACTCAGTAACAACATTTGGCCTCTTCTGCACAGATGATAATGACCAAGCAGATTACAGGGAGGCAGGCATGAGGGGCCATCTTCTGTGTACAGTCTTCAGGTTGTCATGGTGAAAACCAACCATCAAAAAAGGAACATGTTTAAAATGGGATGCTACGTTTACATGACCTTCAAAGCTGAAACGTTCGCAAAACTGCTAAACAAGGGCCTGGTGAATCACTTTGTAAAAGCATCTTGGATAGGGGTGCACCGATTTCAATTTTCTGGCCGATCACCGATTTTTAGAAAGTCTGACCTGCCGATTCCGATTTTGGCCGATACCGATTTTCAGGTGTTAAAAGGTCAAAATGCACCCTAAATTTTAAGGATTTTCCAACCTTTGCTGAGGCAGATGCGATCGGTGGATAAAATCGGCTTCTCATTTAAAGATCGGCCGATCACCTATCTCCCCAAATTAAGGACATCGGGGCCGATCGATCGGACGGCCGATTTATTGGTGCATCCCTAATGGATGTGAAGGTTAGAAAATGACCACTCTTCTAAATCAGCATCAGTTTTACAAAACTAAAAGACAAACCTTTTTCCTTCAGCTGATTTCTTTCCCCTAATTGAAGCACATCAATCAAAAACAGCTGCAGAAATCAAGATCAAGGATGTGAGAAATTCTCCAGAGCAGCAAGTCTGAAGTTTTCTGCTCAGCCTTCTTTAAGCGTCATCACCTCACATGGCTGCTCTCTCACCTCTCTCTCTCTCAGGGCTGACAGAATTATCTTCTGCATCAGAGCTGAGGCTGGGCCAACGCTCTACACAGAGGACTCCATTTCATGCAGCCAACCCACAGTGGCCTAGGAGACGCAGCCAATGACACTAGAGTATCAGTGGCATGACCATCCACCATTTTGTGCTCCTCAAGGTCTTTCACTGTCCTGCTCAGCAGAGTGGAGCTGCTCGCTCAGCTATCTTGTTACACAGATGGAAGTGTTTAACTTTAAGAGCGCAGACCTGAGCGAGCAGCTTCCCCTCCTGCCGGTTCCTCTGCAGACTCTCGTGTCAGGCTGCAGAAAGCAGAAGTGAGATCGACGGTTACGTATTGTAACCCTAGATTCCATGAGTGTGGGCGTAGCCCTTTAAGCCACGCCTTTTGGGTTTACCCTGTGCTTTGCACCAACATTTGAAAACTTCTAGTCCACGCCCACCTGCTGTGGGCCCACGCCCTCGGTCCATAAGAACCCCTCTCGACCGAGGAACTGCTCCCAATGGCAAATAAATTTTTTCAAGCAAGGAGCCAATGGGGCTTCAAAGGCTTAAAGGGCTACGCCCACACTCATGGAATCTAGGGTTACAATACGTAACCGTCGTTCCATTTCCTGTGGGCGTAGCCCTTTAAGCCACGCCTTTTGGGTTAAAGGGCGGAGCATGATATGGTCCATGCCCCATTGGGTCTGACTGAACCATAACCAGTCCTGGCAACCGCCACACCAAAAGAGGTAAGCAGGTGAGCAATCATCTGATGATGAGAGAAAAGCTATTTTAAAAAAATAGCACCCCTCAATAAAGACATAAACAACTGTGTCAGTTTATCAATGATTTTATTGATAACGAAAAATAAAGGATTCATTTTACAGCAACCCTGAGAACCGAATGTGTCAAGGAGGAGCTGGAAACGTCCTGTAGATAGAAACGGGTGAAAGGAGTGGCAGACGACCAGGAGGCCGCAGAACAGATATCCTGTACAGAGACGCCACTGAGTAAAGCTGTGGAAGTCGCCAACCCTCGAGTAGAGTGAGCTCTAACACCGTCAGGAGGCTGTAGACCAGATGAAATGTAGGCCTGGGAAATAGCCTCACACAGCCAGTGTGACAACCGTTGAGAGGTCAAAGGTTGACCTTGAGAACACTCCCTGAAATGCACAAAGAGCCTATCAGATTTACGTGTCGCAGCTGTGCGATTCACATAACATCTAAGGGCTCGCACCGGACAAAGTAAATGCAACTGCTCTTCCTCAGAGTTAGCATGAGGAGGAAGGCAAAACCCATCCAATGTGATGATCCTGGACCTGAATGAACTTGTGATAATCTTAGGTACAAACGTAGGATTTGGCCTCAGTTCAGCAGAACTCCCATCTCCTTGAATCTTCAGGAAGGAAGGAGAGACAGACAGGCCAGAGAGGTCGCTCACTCTTTTAGCTGATGTCAATGCTAACAGTAGAGCTGTTTTGAGTGATAAGAGTTTTAATGAAACCTCATTCAGAGGCTCGAAAGGGTCCTTTGTTAAAGCATTTAACACAATAACTAGATCCCATTTAGGGGCCAGGGGACGAGAGACCGGCCTGAGACGGCGAGCACCCTTTAAAAAACGTTTCGTTAGGGGATTATTGAACACAGTGCTGCCATTAAACCCCTCATGACATGAAGAGATTGCAGCAGCATACGTTTTAACGGTGCTGAAGGCCAGGTTTCTGTCCAATAACAGTTGTAAGTAAGAGAAAATGTGGCCCAAATGACATGAACATGGGTCCAGCTGTCTTTCTAAGCACCAGCGCTGAAAAGCAGCCCATTTTGATGCATAAACAGCGATTGTAGACTGCGCGCGTGAACCCTGAATGGTTCCAATGACCTCTTTAGAAAAACCAAGGTTTTCTAAGCGTTGTCGTTCAGCATCCAAGCCCACAGATGCTGACCTATTACTGGATGACTCCTTATTGCGCCCCCTGCCTGCAGGAGAGCATCGTCTCTCCAGGTGAGCTTCCAGGAGCGGCCTGCCAGCTGCTGCAGAACTGGGAACCATGGTGCGTTCACGCGCTCTGGAGCGATCAGAATTACTGATACTCCCTCCTCCTTCACTCTCTCCAGCAGTACTGATAGCAGAGGGACTGGGGGAAACGCATAAATTAAAGTTTTGGGCCATGGTTTGTGGGCAAAGGCATCCACCCCTAGCGGGGGGGTGTCGAGGGGACTCAGGGAAAAAAACAGGGGACACTGAGAGTTTTCTCGCGTCGCCAACAAGTCCACCTCTGCCCTCCCGAACCTGGTCCAGATTTGGGACACCAGGTCCGGGTGTAACGACCAGTCTCTGTCCAGAGGTCCCCCTCTCGACATGATGTCCGCCCCCCTGTTTAGAACACCTGGGATGTAAACAGCCCTCAGTGATCTGAGGTGAATGTGAGCCCAGCAGAGCAGCTCCCTGGCTGTGTTCAGGAGCTGCGCTGAGCGGACTCCGCCCTCGCGGTTTATATAAGCAGCAGCTGTTCTGTTGTCCGTGTGCACGAGGACATCCTGCTGACGAAGCATGTGAACAAAGTGCCTCAGAACTTTGTGCACTGTTA
>JBBPBX010012650.1:29296-53688 GCA_038048925.1 Garcialebias charrua | reverse complement strand
CTACAAAAAAGTCTCTTGGAACCCTGGTCCAAAACAAAAACAAAGTCGGCCATTTTGGGTCAAAGGTCATTTTCCGATGTTTTTGAATTACGTATTTAAACAAACTCCTCTTAGTGATTTTGAAGGATTGCCTTTAAACTTGGTTAACATGCCCTTAACACATTGGACAGTAAAAGTTATCAAAAGTTTGCGTTTTCGTTTATGCTAAAGGGGCGTGGCCAGGCCTCAAACTTGCGCTTCATGCGTCCCCTACATTATTTCTATAGTCCCATCTCAGTGATACATCATCCGATCTGAACCAGATTTATTGTGCATAATCAGTGAGACCTTGTGGACACATTGATATTGTTGTTTAACATATGACTCCAGAGCGCCCCCTAGATTATTCAAACTGTTATATCTCAGTGATACATCATCCGATCTGAACCAGATTTATTGTGCATCATCAGTGAGCCCTTGTGGACACATTGATATGGTGGGCTAACATTTGACTCAAGTGCGCCCCCTACATTATTTCTATAGTTATATCTCAGTGATACATCATCCGATCTGAACCAAATTTATTGTGAATAATCAGTGAGCCCTTGTGGACACATTGATAATGTGGTTTAACATATAACTCCATAGCGCCCCCTAGATTATTCAAACTGTTATATCACAGTGAGACATCATCCGATCTGAACCAGATTTATTGTGTATCATCAGTGAGACCTTGTGGACACATTGATATTGTGGTTTAACATGTGACTCCAGAGCGCCCCCTAGATTATTCAAACTGTTATATCTCAGTGAGACATCATCCGATCTGAACCAGATTTATTGTGCGTGTGCACCCCTGGTGCGGAGTAGACACGAGAGACTTCGAAATGGCGACCGAGCGGACGAGCTGGAGCTCGCGCGGTCGCCTCAATAAGGTCCGAGCGGCGCTAAGCTGCTTCGGGCCTCAACGCCGCTTGCGGCTTTAATTATTATTATTATTATTTTTTTTTTTTTTCTTCCCCCCAAAGAAGTGGCCTTTTGGAGGCTTTATCATATACGAAAACTCACCAAATTTGGCGGACTCGTCAGGACTGGTGAAAAATTACGTATTTTGGGGGCGTGGCAAAAATCGCCACAGAAACGGCTCAAGAGCGCCCCCTAGAAATTTTCAAAATACCCTCCGCATTGACCTTAGTTTGACGTAGAATCATGAAATTTGGTACACTTGTCCAACTCACCAAGATGCACAGAAAACCCTCTGGCACCAATGTTGTACAATAAATGGTAAGGCGGCCATTTTGGAACGATGACCAAATTTTCACCCCTTTTTGGCCGTTTACAGCCTCCGCATTTGAACGAACTCCTCCTATGAATTTCGCTCGATTTGGTTCAAACTTGGCCAGTTTCTTCATAAGGCACGGGGGAACAAACGATATCAAAATTGTGCGTTTTCATGAATGCTGAAGGGGCGGGGCCAGACGTCAAAGTTGGACATCTCGCCATGAAAAACGAAACGCTTACAGCTCTTACACGAAAAAAGTCTAATACATCAAACCTTCAGTTATTGACCCACATCCGGTCCCCCGCAAAACTGTATGGTCAAATCATGACATCACTTAAGCCACGCCCCCTGACAACAGGAAGTGTAAAGTTTTACGTTGAACGGTCCATATCGGACCCCTGTTACCTAATCAGCGTGGCATTGTGTCCAGTGACCGAAGACATGTTGGTGTAACAAGCATTCCAATACTGTTCGTTTTTGGTGGAGCATGTGGGCGTGGCGACGTGGCGAAGTAAGACATAACGCCATCACCATACGTTTGGTTCTAAAATCCACAGATTTGATCCGAGGAGTACCAAAATCAGTATGATCGATCATTGCCCACCCCTTGAACAGGTGTTTATGCTAATTAGCAAATCGCTACAGAAACGGCTCAAGAGCGCCCCCTAGAAATATTCAAAATACCCTCCGCATTGACCTTAGTTTGACGTAGAATCATGAAATTTGGTACACTTGTCCAACTCACCAAGATGCACAGAAAACCCTCTGGCACCAATGTTGTACGATAAATGGTAAGGCGGCCATTTTGGAACGATGACCAAATTTTCACCCCTTTTTGGCCGTTTACAGCCTCTGCATTTCAACAAACTCCTCCTAGGGATTTCGCTCGATTTGATTCAAACTTGGCCAGTTTCTTTATAAGGCACGGGGGAACAAATGTTATCAAAACTGTGCGTTTTCATGCATGCTGAAGGGGCGGGGCCAGACCTCAAAGTTGGACATCTCGCCATGAAAAACGAAACGCTTACAGCTCTTACACGAAAACTGTCTAATACATCAAACCTTCAGTGATTGACCCACATCCGGTCCCCTGCAAAACTGTATGGTCAAATCATGACATCACTTAAGCCACGCCCCCTGACAACAGGAAGTGTAAAGTTTTACGTTGAACGGTCCATATCGGACCCCTGTTACCTAATCAGCGTGACATTGTATCCAGTCACCGAAGACATGTTGGTGTAACAAGCTTTCCAGCACTGTTCGTTTTGGGTGGAGCAAGTGGGCGTGGTGACGTGGCGAAGTAAGACGTAACGCCGTCACCATACGTTTGGTTCTAAACTCCACAGATTTGATCTGAGGAGTACCAAAATCATTATGATCGATCATTACCCACCCCTTGAACAGGTGTTTATGCTAATTAGCAAATAGCCTCCATAGCGCCCCCTAGATTATTCAAACTGTTGTATCTCAGTGATACATCATCCGATCTGAACCAGATTTATTGTGCATCATCAGTGAGCCCTTGTGGACACATTGATATGGTGGGCTAACATTTGACTCAAGTGCGCCCCCTACATTATTTCTATAGTTATATCTCAGTGATACATCATCCGATCTGCACGAGATTTATTATGCTTTATCAGTGAACACTTCGACACACATTGATAATGTTATGTAATTTTTTACTCCATAGCGCCCCCTATATTATTACTACAGTTATATCTTAGTGATACATTATCCAATCTGCACGAGATTTATTATGATTCATCAGTGAACGCTTCTACACACATTCATAATGGTATGTAAATTTTTACTCCATAGCGCCCCCTGTATTATTACTACAGTTATATCTTAGTGATACATTATCCGATCTGCACGAGATTTATTGTGCTTTATCAGTGAACACTTCGACACACATTGATAATGGTATGTAAATTTTTACTCCATAGCGCCCCCTATATTATTACTACAGTTATATCTTAGTGATACATTATCCGATCTGCACGAGATTTAATGTGATTCATTAGTGAACACTTCTATACACATTGATAATGGTATGTAAATTTTTACTCCATAGCGCCCCCTATATTATTACTACAGTTATATCTTAGTGATACATTATCCGATCTGCACGAGATTTATTATGATTCATCAGTGAACACTTCTACACACATTCATAATGGTATGTAAATTTTTACTCCATAGCGCCCCCTATATTATTACTACAGTTATATCTTAGTGATACATTATCCGATCTGCACGAGATTTAATGTGATTCATCAGTGAACACTTCTATACACATTGATAATGTTATGTAATTTTTTACTCCATAGCGCCCCCTATATTATTACTACAGTTATATCTTAGTGATACATTATCCGATCTGCACGAGATTTATTATGATTCATCAGTGAACACTTCTACACACATTCATAATGATATGTAAATTTTTACTCCATAGCGCCCCCTGTATTATTACTACAGTTATATCTTAGTGATACATTATCCGATCTGCACGAGATTTATTGTGCTTTATCAGTGAACACTTCGACACACATTGATAATGGTATGTAAATTTTTACTCCATAGCGCCCCCTATATTATTACTACAGTTATATCTCAGTGATACATCATCCGATCTGAACCAGATTTATTGTGCATCATCAGTGAGCCCTTGTGGACACATTGATATGGTGGGCTAACATTTGACTCAAGTGCGCCCCCTACATTATTTCTATAGTTATATCTCAGTGATACATCATCCGATCTGAACCAGATTTATTGTGCATCATCAGTGAGCCCTTGTGGACACATTGATATGGTGGGCTAACATATGACTCCAGAGCGCCCCCTAGATTATTCAAACTGTTATATCTCAGTGATACATCATCCGATCTGAACCATATTTATTTATCATCATCAGTGAGCCCTTGTGGACACATTGATATGGTGGGCTAACATTTGACTCAAGTGCGCCCCCTACATTACTTCTATAGTTATATCTAAGTGATACATCATCCGATCTGAACCAGATTTATTGTGCGTGTGCACCCCTGGTGCGGAGTAGACACGAGAGACTTCGAAATGGCGACCAAGCGGACGAGCTGGAGCTCGCGCGGTCGCCTCAATAAGGTCCAAGCGGCGCTAAGCTGCGAGGGCCTCAACGCCGCTTGCGGCTTTAATTTTTTTTATTTTTATTTTTATTTTTATTCCCCCCAAAGAAGTGACCTTTTGGGGGCCTTAACATATATGAAAACTCACCAAATTTGGCGGACTCGTCAGGACTGGTGAAAAATTACGTATTTTGGGGGCGTGGCAAAAATCGCCACAGAAACGGCTCAAGAGCGCCCCCTAGAAATTTTCAAAATACCCTCCGCATTGACCTTAGTTTGACGTAGAATCATGAAATTTGGTACACTTGTCCAACTCACCAAGATGCACAGAAAACCCTCTGGCACCAATGTTGTACAATAAATGGTAAGGCGGCCATTTTGGAACGATGACCAAATTTTCACCCCTTTTTGGCCGTTTACAGCCTCCGCATTTGAACGAACTCCTCCTATGAATTTCGCTCGATTTGGTTCAAACTTGGCCAGTTTCTTCATAAGGCACGGGGGAACAAACGATATCAAAATTGTGCGTTTTCATGAATGCTGAAGGGGCGGGGCCAGACGTCAAAGTTGGACATCTCGCCATGAAAAACGAAACGCTTACAGCTCTTACACGAAAAAAGTCTAATACATCAAACCTTCAGTTATTGACCCACATCCGGTCCCCCGCAAAACTGTATGGTCAAATCATGACATCACTTAAGCCACGCCCCCTGACAACAGGAAGTGTAAAGTTTTACGTTGAACGGTCCATATCGGACCCCTGTTACCTAATCAGCGTGGCATTGTGTCCAGTGACCGAAGACATGTTGGTGTAACAAGCATTCCAATACTGTTCGTTTTTGGTGGAGCATGTGGGCGTGGCGACGTGGCGAAGTAAGACATAACGCCATCACCATACGTTTGGTTCTAAAATCCACAGATTTGATCCGAGGAGTACCAAAATCAGTATGATCGATCATTGCCCACCCCTTGAACAGGTGTTTATGCTAATTAGCAAATCGCTACAGAAACGGCTCAAGAGCGCCCCCTAGAAATATTCAAAATACCCTCCGCATTGACCTTAGTTTGACGTAGAATCATGAAATTTGGTACACTTGTCCAACTCACCAAGATGCACAGAAAACCCTCTGGCACCAATGTTGTACGATAAATGGTAAGGCGGCCATTTTGGAACGATGACCAAATTTTCACCCCTTTTTGGCCGTTTACAGCCTCTGCATTTCAACGAACTCCTCCTAGGGATTTCGCTCGATTTGATTCAAACTTGGCCAGTTTCTTTATAAGGCACGGGGGAACAAATGTTATCAAAACTGTGCGTTTTCATGCATGCTGAAGGGGCGGGGCCAGACCTCAAAGTTGGACATCTCGCCATGAAAAACGAAACGCTTACAGCTCTTACACGAAAACTGTCTAATACATCAAACCTTCAGTGATTGACCCACATCCGGTCCCCTGCAAAACTGTATGGTCAAATCATGACATCACTTAAGCCACGCCCCCTGACAACAGGAAGTGTAAAGTTTTACGTTGAACGGTCCATAACGGATCCCTGTTACCTAATCAGCGTGACATTGTATCCAGTCACCGAAGACATGGTGGTGTAACAAGCTTTCCAGCACTGTTCGTTTTGGGTGGAGCAAGTGGGCGTGGTGACGTGGCGAAGTAAGACGTAACGCCGTCACCATACGTTTGGTTCTAAACTCCACAGATTTGATCTGAGGAGTACCAAAATCATTATGATCGATCATTACCCACCCCTTGAACAGGTGTTTATGTTAATTAGCAAATAGCCTCCATAGCGCCCCCTAGATTATTCAAACTGTTGTATCTCAGTGATACATCATCCGATCTGAACCAGATTTATTGTGCATCATCAGTGAGCCCTTGTGGACACATTGATATGGTGGGCTAACATTTGACTCAAGTGCGCCCCCTACATTATTTCTATAGTTATATCTCAGTGATACATCATCCGATCTGCACGAGATTTATTATGCTTTATCAGTGAACACTTCGACACACATTGATAATGTTATGTAATTTTTTACTCCATAGCGCCCCCTATATTATTACTACAGTTATATCTTAGTGATACATTATCCAATCTGCACGAGATTTATTATGATTCATCAGTGAACGCTTCTACACACATTCATAATGGTATGTAAATTTTTACTCCATAGCGCCCCCTGTATTATTACTACAGTTATATCTTAGTGATACATTATCCGATCTGCACGAGATTTATTGTGCTTTATCAGTGAACACTTCGACACACATTGATAATGGTATGTAAATTTTTACTCCATAGCGCCCCCTATATTATTACTACAGTTATATCTTAGTGATACATTATCCGATCTGCACGAGATTTATTGTGATTCATCAGTGAACACTTCTATACACATTGATAATGGTATGTAAATTTTTACTCCATAGCGCCCCCTATATTATTACTACAGTTATATCTTAGTGATACATTATCCGATCTGCACGAGATTTATTGTGCTTTATCAGTGAACACTTCGACACACATTGATAATGGTATGTAAATTTTTACTCCATAGCGCCCCCTATATTATTACTACAGTTATATCTTAGTGATACATTATCCGATCTGCACGAGATTTATTATGATTCATCAGTGAACACTTCTACACACATTGATAATGGTATGTAAATTTTTACTCCATAGCGCCCCCTGTATTATTACTACAGTTATATCTTAGTGATACATTATCCGATCTGCACGAGATTTATTGTGCTTTGTCAGTGAACACTTCGACACACATTGATAATGGTATGTAAATTTTTACTCCATAGCGCCCCCTATATTATTACTACAGTTATATCTTAGTGATACATTATCCGATCTGCACGAGATTTATTGTGATTCATCAATGAACACTTCTATACACATTGATAATGGTATGTAAATTTTTACTCTATAGCACCCCCTATATTATTACTACAGTTATATCTTAGTGATACATTATCCGATCTGCACGAGATTTATTATGATTCATCAGTGAACACTTCTACACACATTGATAATGGTATGTAAATTTTTACTCCATAGCGCCCCCTGTATTATTACTACAGTTATATCTTAGTGATACATTATCCGATCTGCATGAGATTTATTGTGATTCATCAGTGAACACTTCTACACACATTGATAATGGTATGTAAATTTTTACTCCATAGCGCCCCCTATATTATTACTACAGTTATATCTCAGTGATACATTATCCGATCTGCACGAGATTTATTGTGCTTTATCAGTGAACACTTCGACACACATTGATAATGGTATGTAAATTTTTACTCCATAGCGCCCCCTATATTATTACTACAGTTATATCTTAGTGATACATTATCCGATCTGCACGAGATTTACTATGCTTCATCAGTGAGACCTTGTGGACACATTGATATTGTGGTTTAACATATGACTCAAGAGCGCCCCCTAGATTATTCAAATCGTTATATCTCAGTGATACATCATCCGATCTAAACCAGATTTATTGTGCATCATCAGTGAGCCCTCGTGGACACATTGATATTGTGGTTTAACATATGACTCCATAGCGCCCCTTAGATTATTCAAATCGTTATATCTTAGTGATACATCATCCGATCTAAACCAGATTTATTGTGCATCATCAGTGAGCCCTCGTGGACACATTGATATGGTGGGCTAACATTTGACTCAAGTGCGTCCCCTAGATTATTCAAACTGTTACATCTCAGTTATACATCATCCGATATTTACCATATTTATTGTACATCATCAGTGAGCACTTCAAAACACATTGATACTGTGGTTTAACAGATAACTCCAGTGCGCCCCCTACATTATTTTTCAAATTGTTACATCTCATTGCTAGATCATCTGATCTGTTCTACATTTACTGTGTGTCACCAGTCAGCACTTCTAAACACGTATATATTGTTGTTATTCGCTAACTGTTCTTGGCAAACGGGTGCTGGATGGGCATGAGAGAGTTCGAGGTGGTGACCGAGCAGATCAGCTGGAGGTCCCGTGGTCGACATAATAAGGTCGGAGCGGCGCTAAGCTGCGAGGGCCTCAATGCTGCTTGCAGCTTTAATTATTAGGCCCGAAGCAGCGAAGCGCTGCAAGGACCTATTGTAATTGTAGTGTTTATTAGGCCCGAAGCAGCGAAGCGCTGCAAGGACCTATTGTAATTGTAGTGTTTATTAGGCCCGAAGCAGCGAAGCGCTGCAAGGACCTATTGTAATTGTAGTGTTTATTATTATTATTATTATTATTTTTTTTTTTATTTTTCTTCCCCCCAAAGAAGTGGCCTTTTGGAGGCTTTATCATATACGAAAACTCACCAAATTTGGCGGACTCGTCAGGACTGGTGAAAAATTACGTATTTTGGGGGCGTGGCAAAAATCGCCACAGAAACGGCTCAAGAGCGCCCCCTAGAAATTTTCAAAATACCCTCCGCATTGACCTTAGTTTGACGTAGAATCATGAAATTTGGTACACTTGTCCAACTCACCAAGATGCACAGAAAACCCTCTTGCACCAACGCTGTACGATAAATGGTAAGGCGGCCATTTTGGAACGATGACCAAATTTTCACCCCTTTTTGGCCGTTTACAGCCTCCGCATTTGAACGAACTCCTCCTATGAATTTCGCTCGATTTGGTTCAAACTTGGCCAGTTTCTTCATAAGGCACGGGGGAACAAACGATATCAAAATTGTGCGTTTTCATGAATGCTGAAGGGGCGGGGCCAGACGTCAAAGTTGGACATCTCGCCATGAAAAACGAAACGCTTACAGCTCTTACACGAAAAAAGTCTAATACATCAAACCTTCAGTTATTGACCCACATCCGGTCCCCCGCAAAACTGTATGGTCAAATCATGACATCACTTAAGCCACGCCCCCTGACAACAGGAAGTGTAAAGTTTTACGTTGAACGGTCCATATCGGACCCCTGTTACCTAATCAGCGTGGCATTGTGTCCAGTGACCGAAGACATGTTGGTGTAACAAGCATTCCAATACTGTTCGTTTTTGGTGGAGCATGTGGGCGTGGCGACGTGGCGAAGTAAGACATAACGCCATCACCATACGTTTGGTTCTAAAATCCACAGATTTGATCCGAGGAGTACCAAAATCAGTATGATCGATCATTGCCCACCCCTTGAACAGGTGTTTATGCTAATTAGCAAATCGCTACAGAAACGGCTCAAGAGCGCCCCCTAGAAATATTCAAAATACCCTCTGCATTGACCTTAGTTTGACGTAGAATCATGAAATTTGGTACACTTGTCCAACTCACCAAGATGCACAGAAAACCCTCTGGCACCAATGTTGTACGATAAATGGTAAGGCGGCCATTTTGGAACGATGACCAAATTTTCACCCCTTTTTGGCCGTTTACAGCCTCTGCATTTCAACGAACTCCTCCTAGGGATTTCGCTCGATTTGATTCAAACTTGGCCAGTTTCTTTATAAGGCACGGGGGAACAAATATTTTCAAAACTGTGCGTTTTCATGCATGATGAAGGGGCGGGGCCAGACCTCAAAGTTGGACATCTCGCCATGAAAAACGAAACGCTTATAGCTCTTACACGAAAACTGTCTAATACATCAAACCTTCAGTGATTGACCCACATCCGGTCCCCTGCAAAACTGTATGGTCAAATCATGACATCACTTAAGCCACGCCCCCTGACAACAGGAAGTGTAAAGTTTTACGTTGAACGGTCCATATGGGATCCCTGTTACCTAATCAGCGTGACATTGTATCCAGTCACCGAAGACATGTTGGTGTAACAAGCTTTCCAGCACTGTTCGTTTTGGGTTGAGCAAGTGGGCGTGGTGACGTGGCGAAGTAAGACGTAACGCCGTCACAATACGTTTGGTTCTAAACTCCACAGATTTGATCTGAGGAGTACCAAAATCATTATGATCGATCATTACCCACCCCTTGAACAGGTGTTTATGCTAATTAGCAAATAGCCTCCATAGCGCCCCCTAGATTATTCAAACTGTTGTATCTCAGTGATACATCATCCGATCTGAACCAGATTTATTGTGCATCATCAGTGAGCCCTTGTGGACACATTGATATGGTGGGCTAACATTTGACTCAAGTGCGCCCCCTAGATTATTTATATAGTTATATCTCAGTGATACATCATCCGATCTGAACCAGATTTATTGTGCATCATCAGTGAGCCCTTGTGGACACATTGATATGGTGGGCTAACATATGACTCCAGAGCGCCCCCTAGATTATTCAAACTGTTATATCTCAGTGATACATCATCCGATCTGAACCAGATTTATTGTGCATCATCAGTGAGCCCTTGTGGACACATTGATATGGTGGGCTAACATTTGACTCAAGTGCGCCCCCTACATTACTTCTATAGTTATATCTCAGTGATACATCATCCGATCTGAACCAGATTTATTGTGCATCATCAGTGAGACCTTGTGGACACATTGATATTGTGGTTCAACATATGACTCCAGAGCGCCCCCTAGATTATTCAAACTGTTATATCTCAGTGAGACATCATCCGATCTGAACCAGATTTATTGTTCATCATCAGTGAGCCCTTGTGGACACATTGATATTGTGGTTTAACATTTGACTCAAGTGCGCCCCCTACATTATTTCTATGGTTATATCTCAGTGATACATCATCCGATCTGAACCAGATTTATTGTGATTCATCAGTGAACACTTCTACACACATTGATAATGTTATGTAAATTTTTACTCCATAGCGCCCCCTATATTATTACTACAGTTATATCTTAGTGATACATTATCCGATCTGCACAATATTTATTATGCTTTATCAGTGAACACTTCGACACACATTGATAATGTTATGTAAATTTTTACTCCATAGCGCCCCCTATATTATTACTACAGTTATATCTTAGTGATACATTATCCGATCTGCACGAGATTTATTATGATTCATCAGTGAACACTTCTACACACATTGATAATGGTATGTAAATTTTTACTCCATAGCGCCCCCTGTATTATTACTACAGTTATATCTTAGTGATACATTATCCGATCTGCACGAGATTTATTGTGCTTTATCAGTGAACACTTCTACACACATTGATAATGGTATGTAAATTTTTACTCCATAGCGCCCCCTATATTATTACTACAGTTATATCTTAGTGATACATTATCCGATCTGCACGAGATTTATTGTGCATCATCAGTGAGCCCTTGTGGACACATTGATATGGTGGGCTAACATTTGACTCAAGTGCGCCCCCTACATTATTTCTATAGTTATATCTCAGTGATACATCATCCGATCTGAACCAAATTTATTGTGAATAATCAGTGAGCCCTTGTGGACACATTGATATTGTGGTTTAACATATAACTCCATAGCGCCCCCTAGATTATTCAAACTGTTATATCTCAGTGAGACATCATCCGATCTGAACCAGATTTATTGTGTATCATCAGTGAGACCTTGTGGACACATTGATATTGTGGTTTAACATGTGACTCCAGAGCGCCCCCTAGATTATTCAAACTGTTATATCTCAGTGAGACATCATCCGATCTGAACCAGATTTATTGTGCGTGTGCACCCCTGGTGCGGAGTAGACACGAGAGACTTCGAAATGGCGACCGAGCGGACGAGCTGGAGCTCGCGCGGTCGCCTCAATAAGGTCCGAGCGGCGCTAAGCTGCTTCGGGCCTCAACGCCGCTTGCGGCTTTAATTAGGCCCGAAGCAGCGAAGCGCTGCAAGGACCTATTGTAATTGTAGTGTTTATTATTATTATTATTTTTTTTTTTTTTTTCTTCCCCCCAAAGAAGTGGCCTTTTGGAGGCTTTATCATATACGAAAACTCACCAAATTTGGCGGACTCGTCAGGACTGGTGAAAAATTACGTATTTTGGGGGCGTGGCAAAAATCGTCACAGAAACGGCTCAAGAGCGCCCCCTAGAAAATTTCAAAATACCCTCCGCATTGACCTTATTTTGACGTAGAATCATGAAATTCGGTACACTTGTCCATCTCACCAAGATGCACAGAAAACCCTCTGGCACCAACGTTGTACAATAAATGGGAAGGCGGCCATTTTGAAACGATGACCAAATTTTCACCCCTTTTTGGCCGTTTACAGCCTCCGCATTTGAACGAACTCCTCCTATGAATTTCGCTCGATTTGGTTCAAACTTGGCCAGTTTCTTCATAAGGCACAGGGGAACAAACAATATCAAAATTGTGCGTTTTCATGAATGCTGAAGGGGCGGGGCCAGACGTCAAAGTTGGACATCTCGCCATGAAAAACGAAACGCTAACAGCTCTTACACGAAAAAAGTCTAATACATCAAACCTTCAGTTATTGACCCATATCCGGTCCCCCGCAAAACTGTATGGTCAAATCATGACATCACTTAAGCCACGCCCCCTGACAACAGGAAGTGTAAAGTTTTACATTGAACGGTCCATATCGGACCCCATTTACCTAATCCGCGTGGCATTGTGTCCAGTGACCGAAGACATGTTGGTGTAACAAGCATTCCAATACTGTTCGTTTTTGGTGGAGCATGTGGGCGTGGCGTAGTGGCGAAGTAAGACATAACGCCATCACCATACGTTTGGTTCTAAAATCCACAGATTTGATCCGAGGAGTACCAAAATCAGTATGATCGATCATTGCCCACCCCTTGAACAGGTATTTATGCTAATTAGCAAATCGCTACAGAAACGGCTCAAGAGCGCCCCCTAGAAATATTCAAAATACCCTCTGCATTGACCTTAGTTTGACGTAGAATCATGAAATTTGGTACACTTGTCCAACTCACCAAGATGCACAGAAAACCCTCTGGCACCAATGTTGTACGATAAATGGTAAGGCGGCCATTTTGGAACGATGACCAAATTTTCACCCCTTTTTGGCCGTTTACAGCCTCTGCATTTCAACGAACTCCTCCTAGGGATTTCGCTCGATTTGATTCAAACTTGGCCAGTTTCTTTATAAGGCACGGGGGAACAAATGTTATCAAAACTGTGCGTTTTCATGCATGCTGAAGGGGCGGGGCCAGACCTCAAAGTTGGACATCTCGCCATGAAAAACGAAACGCTTATAGCTCTTACACGAAAACTGTCTAATACATCAAACCTTCAGTGATTGACCCACATCCGGTCCCCTGCAAAACTGTATGGTCAAATCATGACATCACTTAAGCCACGCCCCCTGACAACAGGAAGTGTAAAGTTTTACGTTGAACGGTCCATATCGGATCCCTGTTACCTAATCAGCGTGACATTGTATCCAGTCACCAAAGACATGTTGGTGTAACAAGCTTTCCAGCACTGTTCGTTTTGGGTGGAGCAAGTGGGCGTGGTGACATGGCGAAGTAAGACGTAACGCCGTCACCATACGTTTGGTTCTAAACTCCACAGATTTGATCTGAGGAGTACCAAAATCATTATGATCGATCATTACCCACCCCTTGAACAGGTGTTTATGCTAATTAGCAAATACCCTCCATAGCGCCCCCTAGATTATTCAAACTGTTGTAGCTCAGTGATACATCATCCGATCTGAACCAGATTTATTGTGCATCATCAGTGAGCCCTTGTGGACACATTGATATAGTGGGCTAACATTTGACTCAAGTGCGCCCCCTACATTATTTCTATAGTTATATCTCAGTGATACATCATCCGATCTGAACCAGATTTATTGTGCATCATCAGTGAGCCCTTGTGGACACATTGATATGGTGGGCTAACATTTGACTCAAGTGCGCCCCCTACATTATTTCTATAGTTATATCTCAGTGATACATTATCCGATCTGAACTAGATTTATTGTGCATCATCAGTGAGCCCTTGTGGACACATTGATATGGTGGGCTAACATATGACTCCAGAGCGCCCCCTAGATTATTCAAACTGTTATATCTCAGTGATACATCATCCGATCTGAACCAGATTTATTGTGCATCATCAGTGAGCCCTTGTGGACACATTGATATGGTGGGCAAACATTTGACTCAAGTGCGCCCCCTACATTACTTCTATAGTTATATCTCAGTGATACATCATCCGATCTGAACCAGATTTATTGTGCATCATCAGTGAACACTTTGACACACATTGATAATGTTATGTAAATTTTTACTCCATAGCGCCCCCTATATTATTACTACAGTTATATCTCAGTGATACATTATCCGATCTGCACGAGATTTATTGTGCTTTATCAGTGAACACTTCGACACACATTGATAATGTTATGTAAATTTTTACTCTATAGCGCCCCCTATATTATTACTACAGTTATATCTTAGTGATACATTATCCGATCTGCACGAGATTTATTGTGATTCATCAGTGAACACTTCTACACACATTGATAATGGTATGTAAATTTTTACTCCATAGCGCCCCCTGTATTATTACTACAGTTATATCTTAGTGATACATTATCCGATCTGCACAAGATTTATTGTGCTTTATCAGTGAACACTTCGACACACATTGATAATGGTATGTAAATTTTTACTCCATAGCGCCCCCTATATTATTACTACAGTTATATCTTAGTGATACATTATCCGATCTGCACGAGATTTATTGTGATTCATCAGTGAACACTTCTACACACATTGATAATGGTATGTAAATTTTTACTCCACAGCGCCCCCTATATTATTTCTACAGTTATATCTCAGTGATACATTATCCGATCTGTACGAGATTTATTGTGCTTTATCAGTGAACACGTCGACACACATTGATAATGGTATGTAAATTTTTACTCCATAGCGCCCCCTATATTATTACTACAGTTATATCTCAGTGATACATCATCCGATCTGAACCAGATTTATTGTGTATCATCAGTGAGACATTGTGGACACATTGATATTGTGGTTTAACATATGACTCCAGAGCGCCCCCTAGATTACTCAAACTGTTATATCTCAGTGAGACATCATCTGATCTGAACCAGATTTATTGTGTATCATCAATGAGCCCTTGTGGACACATTGACAAGGTGGGCTAAATTTGACTCAAGTGCGCCCCCTACATTATTTCTATAGTTATATCTCAGTGATACATCATCCGATCTGAACCAAATTTATTGTGAATAATCAGTGAGCCCTTGTGGACACATTGATATTGTGGTTTAACATATAACTCCATAGCGCCCCCTAGATTATTCAAACTGTTATATCTCAGTGAGACATCATCCGATCTGAACCAGATTTATCGTGTATCATCAGTGAGACCTTGTGGACACATTGATATTGTGGTTTAACATGTGACTCCAGAGCGCCCCCTAGATTATTCAAACTGTTATATCTCAGTGAGACATCATCCGATCTGAACCAGATTTATTGTGCATCATCAGTGAGTCCTTGTGGACACATTGATAAGGTGGGCTAACATTTGACTCAAGTGCGCCCCCTACATTATTTCTATAGTTATATCTCAGTGATACATCATCCGATCTGAACCAGATTTACTGTGAATCATCATTGAGACATTGTGGACACATTGATATTGTGGTTTAACATATGACTCCAGAGCGCCCCCTAGATTATTCAAACTGTTATATCTCAGTGATACATCATCCGATCTGAACCAGATTTATTGTGCATCATCAGTGAGCCCTTGTGGACACATTGATATGGTGGGCTAACATTTAACTCAAGTGCGCCCCCTACATTATTTCTATAGTTATATCTCAGTGATCTGATAAGTCTCAATCTGGTCATCTGGACAGTTTATTTATACATCATCCGATCTGAACCAGATTTATTGTGTATCATTAGTGAGCCCTTGTGGACACATTGATTTTGTGATTTAACATATAACTCCATAGCGCCCCCTAGATTATTCAAACTGTTATATCTCAGTGAGACATCATCTGATCTGAACCAGATTTATTGTGCGTGTGCACCCCTGGTGCGGAGTAGACACGAGAGACTTCGAAATGGCGACCGAGCGGACGAGCTGGAGCTCGCGCGGTCGCCTCAATAAGGTCCGAGCGGCGCTAAGCTGCGAGGGCCTCAATGCTGCTTGCAGCTTTAATTAGGCCCGAAGCAGCGAAGCGCTGCAAGGACCTATTGTAATTGTAGTGTTTATTATTATTTTTATTATTATTATTTTTATTATTATTTTTATTCTAGTCCCTCTTGAAGTGGCCTTTTGGGGGCTTTATCATATATGAAAACTCACCAAATTTGGCGGACTCGTCAGGACTGGTGAAAAATTACATATTTTGGGGGCGTGGCAAAAATTGCCACAGAAACGGCTCAAGAGCGCCCCCTAGAAATTTTCAAAATACCCTCCGCATTGACCTTAGTTTGACGTAGAATCATGAAATTTGGTACACTTGTCCAACTCACCAAGATGCACAGAAAACCCTCTGGCACCAATGTTGTACAATAAATGGTAAGGCGGCCATTTTGGAACGATGACCAAATTTTCACCCCTTTTTGGCCGTTTACAGCCTCCGCATTTGAACGAACTCCTCCTATGAATTTCGCTCGATTTGGTTCAAACTTGGCCAGTTTCTTCATAAGGCACGGGGAACAAACAATATCAAAATTGTGCGTTTTCATGAATGCTGAAGGGGCGGGGCCAGACGTCAAAGTTGGACATCTCGCCATGAAAAACGAAACGCTTACAGCTCTTACACGAAAAGAGTCTAATACATCAAACCTTCAGTTATTGACCCACATCCGGTCCCCTGCAAAACTGTATGGTCAAATCATGACATCACTTAAGCCACGCCCCCTGACAACAGGAAGTGTAAAGTTTTACTTTGAAAGGTCCATATCGGACCCGTGTTACCTAATCAGCGTGACATTGTGTCCAGTGACTAAAGACATGTTGGTGTAACAAGCTTTCCAGCACTGTTCGTTTTGGGTGGAGCAAGTGGGCGTGGCGACATGGCGAAGTAAGACGTAACGCCATCACCATACGTTTGGATCTAAAATCCACAGATTTGATCCGAGGAGTACCAAAATCAGTATGATCGATCATTGCCCACCCCTTGAACAGGTGTTTATGCTAATTAGCAAATCGCTACAGAAACGGCTCAAGAGCGCCCCCTAGAAATATTCAAAATACCCTCCGCATTGACCTTAGTTTGACGTAGAATCATGAAATTTGGTACACTTGTCCAACTCACCAAGATGCACAGAAAACTCTCTGGCACCAATGTTGTACGATAAATGGTAAGGCGGCCATTTTGGAACGATGACCAAATTTTCACCCCTTTTTGGCCGTTTACAGCCTCTGCATTTCAACGAACTCCTCCTAGGGATTTCGCTCGATTTGATTCAAACTTGGCCAGTTTCTTTATAAGGCACGGGGGAACAAATGTTATCAAAACTGTGCGTTTTCATGCATGCTGAAGGGGCGGGGCCAGACCTCAAAGTTGGACATCTCGCCATGAAAAACGAAACGCTTACAGCTCTTACACGAAAACTGTCTAATACATCAAACCTTCAGTGATTGACCCACATCCGGTCCCCTGCAAAACTGTATGGTCAAATCATGACATCACTTAAGCCACGCCCCCTGACAACAGGAAGTGTAAAGTTTTACGTTGAACGGTCCATAACGGATCCCTGTTACCTAATCAGCGTGACATTGTATCCAGTCACCGAAGACATGGTGGTGTAACAAGCTTTCCAGCACTGTTCGTTTTGGGTGGAGCAAGTGGGCGTGGTGACGTGGCGAAGTAAGACGTAACGCCGTCACCATACGTTTGGTTCTAAACTCCACAGATTTGATCTGAGGAGTACCAAAATCATTATGATCGATCATTACCCACCCCTTGAACAGGTGTTTATGTTAATTAGCAAATAGCCTCCATAGCGCCCCCTAGATTATTCAAACTGTTGTATCTCAGTGATACATCATCCGATCTGAACCAGATTTATTGTGCATCATCAGTGAGCCCTTGTGGACACATTGATATGGTGGGCTAACATTTGACTCAAGTGCGCCCCCTACATTATTTCTATAGTTATATCTCAGTGATACATCATCCGATCTGCACGAGATTTATTATGCTTTATCAGTGAACACTTCGACACACATTGATAATGTTATGTAATTTTTTACTCCATAGCGCCCCCTATATTATTACTACAGTTATATCTTAGTGATACATTATCCGATCTGCACGAGATTTATTATGATTCATCAGTGAACGCTTCTACACACATTCATAATGGTATGTAAATTTTTACTCCATAGCGCCCCCTGTATTATTACTACAGTTATATCTTAGTGATACATTATCCGATCTGCACGAGATTTATTGTGCTTTATCAGTGAACACTTCGACACACATTGATAATGGTATGTAAATTTTTACTCCATAGCGCCCCCTATATTATTACTACAGTTATATCTTAGTGATACATTATCCGATCTGCACGAGATTTAGTGGGCTAACATTTGACTCAAGTGCGCCCCCTACATTATTTCTATAGTTATATCTCAGTGATACATCATCCGATCTGAACCAGATTTATTGTGCATCATCAGTGAGCCCTTGTGGACACATTGATATGGTGGGCTAACATATGACTCCAGAGCGCCCCCTAGATTATTCAAACTGTTATATCTCAGTGATACATCATCCGATCTGCACCAGATTTATTGTGATTCATCAGTGAACACTTCTATACACATTGATAATGGTATGTAAATTTTTACTCCATAGCGCCCCCTATATTATTACTACAGTTATATCTCAGTGATACATTATCCAATCTGCACAAGATTTATTGTGCTTTATCAGTGAACACTTCGACACACATTGATAATGGTATGTACATTTTTACTCCATAGCGCCCCCTATATTATTACTACAGTTATATCTTTGTGATACATTATCCGATCTGCACGAGATTTATTATGATTCATCAGTGAACACTTCTACACACATTGATAATGGTATGTAAATTTTGACTCCATTGCGCCCCCTACATTATGTCTATAGTTATATCTCAGTGATACATCATCCGATCTGAACCAGATTTATTGTGGATCATCAGTGAGTCCTTGTGGACACATTGATAATGTGGTTTAACATATAACTCCATAGCGCCCCCTAGATTATTCAAACTGTTATATCTCAGTGAGACATCATCCGATCTGAACCAGATTTATTGTGTATCATCAGTGAGACCTTGTGGACACATTGATATTGTGGTTTAACATGTGACTCCAGAGCGCCCCCTAGATTATTCAAACTGTTATATCTCAGTGAGACATCATCCGATCTGAACCAGATTTATTGTGCGTGTGCACCCCTGGTGCGGAGTAGACACGAGAGACTTCGAAATGGCGACCGAGCGGACGAGCTGGAGCTCGCGCGGTCGCCTCAATAAGGTCCGAGCGGCGCTAAGCTGCTTCGGGCCTCAACGCCGCTTGCGGCTTTAATTATTATTAAATTTGTACTGTTTTTAATGGAAATGAAATGAATAAATAAACAAACAAACAAAACGCTCCAGTTTTCCCTAATTCGTGAACAAGACCCCGAGATACTTTAACTCCTCCACTTTGGGCAGGACCTCCTCCCCGACCCGGAGAGGGCACGCTACCCTTTTCCGGCTCAAGACCATGGCCTCGGATTTGGAGGAGCTGATCCTCATCCCTGTCGCGTCACACTCAGCTGCAAACCGCTCCAGCAAAAGCTGTAGATCACGACCTGATGAAGCCAATAGGACCAAATCATCTGCAAAAAACAGAGAAGCGATTTTAAGGCCACCAAAACGGATCCCCTCAACACCTTGGCTGTGCCTAGAAATTCTGTCCATAAAAGTTATGAACAGAATCGGTGACAAAGGGCAACCTTGGCGGAGTCCAACTCTCACTGGAAACGAGCCTGACTTACTGCCGGCAATGCGGACCAAGCTCTGACACCGGTCGTACAGGGACCTAACAGCCCTTATCAAAGGGCCTGGTACCCCATACTCCCGGAGTACCCCCACAGAACCCCCCGAGGGACGCGGTCGAATGCCTTCTCCAAGTCCACAAAGCACATGTAAACTGGTTGGGCAAACTCCCACGCACCCTCCAGGACCCTGTTGAGGGTGTAGAGCTGGTCCAGTGTTCCACGACCAGGACGAAAACCACACTGCTCCTCCTGAATCCGAGGTTCGACTATCCGATGGACCCTCCTCTCCAGAACCCCTGAATAGACCTTACCAGGGAGGCTTAAGAGTGTGATCCCCCTATAGTTGGAACACACCTACGGTCCCCCTTTTTGAATAGGGGAACCACCACCCCAGTCTGCCAATCCAAGGGAACTGCCCCCGATGTCCACGCAATATTGCAGAGTCGCGTAAGCCAACACAACCCCACAACATCCAGAGTCCTAAGGAACTCCAGGCGAATCTCATCCACCCCTGGAGCCTTGCCACCGCGGAGCTTTTTAACCACCTCGGTGACCTCAGCACCAGAGATAGGAGAGCCCGACCCAAAGTCCCTAGGCTCCGCTCCTCAGTGGAAGACGTGCCAGTAGGATTGAGGAGGTCTTCGAAGTATTCCGCCCACCGACTCACAACATCCCGAGTTGAGGTCAACAGCATGCCACCCACTATAAATGGTGTTGGTCGCGTACTGCTCCCCCTCCCCCTCCCCCGAGATGCCGGATGGTGGACCAGAATCACCTCGAAGCCGTACGGAAGTCATTCTCCATGGCCTCTCCGAACTCCTCCCACGTCCAAGTTTTTGCCTCAGCAACCACCCGAGCCACATGTCGCTTGGACTGCCGGTACCTATCAGCTGCTTCCGGGGTCCCACAGGCCAAAACTGCCCAATAGGACTCCTTCAACCTGATAGCATCCCTCACCGCCGGTGTCCACCACCGGGTTTGAGGGTTGCCACCACGACAGGCACCAACAACCTTGCAGCTACAGCTCAGATAAGCTGCCTCGACAATAGAGGCGCGGAACATGGCCCACTCGGACTCAATGTTCCCAGACTGCCTCGGAACGTGTTCAAAGCTTTCCCGGAGGTGGGAGTTAAAGCTCCGTCTTAAGGGAGACTTTGCCAAACGTTCCCAGCAGACCCTGCCTTATTTATGACAAATTTGTATTTTTCTCAACAGAAGCAACTTGTATAAAGTTGCTACCAGCCCTCTGCCACTCATCTCGACCCTAAGGGTACAGGATGTGTACCAGGGACTTCCAGCTGAAGAAGCGCCAATGATCACCACAATGGCTGTCTCCAACGATGTCCCTCTTGTTGACTCTTTGTTTGGTCCAGTACAAGAAGGAAGTGTTCTGTCGTGTCAACTGCCAGCAAAGGTAGTTCCCAGGACCTGTCTACACCAACACGCCCTTTCTCCCCCACAGCTTCCACTCTACAATTGCAGGCTTAAAAACTCCAGCTATGTGTTTGTATGTTCAGAACAAGAGCACCACCATATGAAGTCCCTGGAGACAACATTAGAGATGTCTCACAGAATTGAGAGCAGCATGTGGGAGCAGAGCTTCTGTGCAGAGTGGCACCAACTAAGAAAGTGTTGTGTTACTTCAACAAGATTTAGGGAGGTCTGTCACACCAAGGGTGACAGATCTTCTGGAAATCTGGCAAAAAGGACTCTGACATCCTGCAGTCAGACAGCTGACATGTGTCGGGGGCTTGCCTTAGAGCCAACAGCTATAGAGGAGTACTACAGGGTAAGGGAAGTCAACCACTACCCATGTGGGTTCTTGATACATCCTGACGCACCATGGATGGGGTCATCACCAGATGGAATTGTGTACGATCCTGAGGAGCAACAAGTGTTTGGCCTTTTAGAAATTAAATGCCCAAATGTAACAAGCTATGTGGACTGCTTTTACATAATGATTAGGGATGGTAGGCAGATACTCAAACGTACACACTCATATTACTGGCAGATCCAGGGACAAATGCTAATTTCAGGGTGTGACTGGTGTAACTGTCATTTACACAGAAAATGACATGTTTATTGAGAGAGTTCATTGTGACATGCAAGTACTGCAAACCGTCAAACAAAAGGTTGACCATTTCTTTTTTAATTTTTACCTCAGCGCTTGCCTGGCCAATTAAGATAAAATTGTAAAGCTTAACCTTTGTATATATGAGATTAAATATACTGTTAATACCTGTGTCATGTTCCTTCAATTTATTTTAGTTTTAATCAGTTACATTTATTTATTTCTCTTTGAGGTCAGCTACAATTTATTCTGTTTGAAATTTGCTATTCAGCTGTGATAATTTTACCCTCTTTGTGAACTGTGTTTTTCTGTTTCAAAACTTTGCATTCACTAGAAGAAGAGTGGCATTTTTTATAAATTTTTAATTACTTTTTCATTTCAGTTTTATTTGCATTTCAATATCCCACTTGACAGCTTGACTTATACTGTATAAAGCTTCACCTTCAAAGCCCCACTTCTGATAAATGTTATATTAATTTATAGACCTCCCAAACCGCATGTTTCATTTAACTCAGAGATGCATGACCTCCTCACTTTTTTCTGCACCTCCCCTGTGAAGACCATTTTTCTTGGCGACTTAAATATCCACATGGACAATTCCTCTTCACCTCTGGCAACAGATTTTAAGTCTCTTTTGGACTCTCTTAATCTCACTCAACATGTTGACGCCCCTACGCACAGCAGGGGGCATACTCTGGATTTGGTGATTACAGACACTGTACTCATCAATAACTTATCTGTATATGACCTGGGTGTCTCAGACCACAGGGTCATCTCCCTGGAAGTGCCTTCATCTTCGCCTGCTTCAAACCCAAAACGACCCATCCAGTTCCGTGACTTTAAAAACATTTCCCCTGGTGTTCTGTCTGCTGATCTTCACTCCTTGACCGTTGTCAATCATTCATCTGCAGATGACTCTGTGGATTACTACAACAAATCTCTTCAGGAGCTTCTGGACCTACATGCTCCCTTGAAGACAAGACTGGTGTCTTTCTCCCGTTCAGCCCCCTGGTACACTGGTGAGCTGCGCAAGATGAAGGCAACTGGCCATGCTATTGAGAGACGTGTAAAATCATCTGGTCTCTCTGTACATAAGCAGGCATATAAAGAACATCAGAAAGCGTACGCCTATTCTCTTAAAGAAGCACGCTCCAAATATTATTCCAACATCATCAACACCTGCCCTGGAAACTCTAAACAGCTCTTCTCCACAATAACTCATCTGCTTAATCCCATTAAACAAACTCCTGAGGACTCTGCTCAAAAATGCGACCTGTTCCTTTCGTCATTTAAAAACAAAGTTGACACTATCAGATCTCAGCTCCACAACCTCCCTGATCTTAGTGTGCCATCTACCCGTCTGCTTTCTGGGACCCTGAGCAGCTTTGATGAAGTTGTTCAGAGTGAGGTGGAGTCCATCATCAAGAAAATGAAGCCTTCATCCTGCGCCCTGGATCCCTTCCCCTCGTCTCTCATAAAATCTAATCACTCTGCAATAAGCCCACTAATCACTCAAATAATAAATCAGTCTCTAAAATCTGGTCATGTTCCACTGCCTCTAAAAACTGCCATCATTAGGCCTCTTCTGAAAAAATCTAATTTGGATCCCAACATTTTTTCCAATTACCGCCCAATTTCACACCTCCCTTTTCTGTCTAAAGTGCTGGAGAAAGCAGTTGTAATACATATAATTAATTTAGAATACAAATATTTATATGTAAAATTGTGATTAGTTATTTGCTATGTTATATTATTCATTGATGATTGTGGTTTGAATTGATATTTTGAGTTAATTTAGTTTTAAAGAAGGGGCAGATATAAGATTATTTCTTCTTCTGCTACCTTTCATTTTATGTATTGTTTACTTTTATCATGTGGTTTTGTAAATTGTTTTTTGTGCTTTAAATATGAAATGAACAAAAATAAGTAAATTAAATAAATAAAATATTTACATACACACAAATAATATATCTAGGCACATAGACACACACACTCATTATATATATATATATATATATA
>JBBPBX010012650.1:11159-25509 GCA_038048925.1 Garcialebias charrua | reverse complement strand
CGCGGGAGGCCACGAGCGGTGGTCGACGTGGGGCGCGGAAGTGGGAGCCGCGCACCACGCGCGGGGGGCGACGTGGGGCGCGGGGGGGTTTGAAGCCGCTTTATTTTAATTTAACCATTTTGTGTCGTTGCATTTAATTCTTTTCAAACTCAGAATATTTTCTAAATAACGAAATATAAGTTATTAGTGAAGGAAATTCCGTCTGGATGACAGCAGACTGTCTGCTCGTAAATATACGACAGGTCCGGACCACACGTAGATTTTTTTCGTATCTGAAAAAAATCCTAGGATACGAAAACATTGTTGAATGCCACAAATGATCCTAAATCACTCGTACGCACAGTTTAAGAAAAAATCCGTGCGTACAAACGGTTCGTGAATGAGGGCCAATGAATGACAAATAATTTCTGAATCCCTGAAACAATCGTAGTCAATATAAATGGAATTTGGATCAAAACATGGCATCAAATCAGTGCCAGGAAAATTAAATTATCCAATAGCATGAAAGCGAGGAAGACGCAATGGTGTTTGTCAAAGGCTGAAGTGGCGGGGTCTCCGTCGTTTGTTGCTTCCAACCATTATGTAGGTGAATGTCCAATCACTCTAGATCAAATTTGATGAAGTCTAGACTAATGTGAAATATCTGGAGGAGTACAAACGTGCCTGTGTTTTGCACTGACAGAAACTTGGCTCAAGGATTATGACTTGCAATCAGGCTTGGAGATTGAGGGCTTCAGTGAGCCCATTCATTTGGACAGGGACCCCAGGAGAGCAGGTAAATCACTCGATGAAGGACTGTGCCTTTATGCAAATAAAAAGTGGTGTACCACTATTGTCATCATGGCGACGATGTGCAATCCAGACATTGAACTTTTGTCCGTGTCTCCCCACCCATTTTATCTGCTATGGGGATTTTTTATCACTCTTATTGACGTCCACCATAAGGCTAACTTGGAGCTACAGTAGCTACTTAGACTTTACTAAAAACCGTGCCTCCTTTACTCCTCGTTCAAACCATTGTTCCTCTCTATCAAGGATGTGAACATCTTCATCCCTGAAAGAGTGACCTCTGACCTGGAGATGAGTGTAGACTGCAGAGTCCTGACCTGATAATGTTGATCTTCTGTGCTGGGCCATCCTTTTGGCCAGTGGCTGTTTAGTTTCCCCGATATAAGACTGATCACAACCCTCCTGACACTGAACAGCATACACAACATTACTGTATTTGTGCCGGGGGACTGGATCTTTGGGATGAACCAGTTGTATCTGTATCTGTTGATATTTTTCTACCTGGATTATTGAGCATGCATCAGAGTTGTTTGGTAAAAGATTCATTTGTTAAGTAGTGAGCATGAACTTTCTTATTCATTTGTACAGTTTACTATGTATTTCTTGTTTGAAAAAAAAAATTAAAAGAAAGTGTTCTAGTGATGGTGGAGTGACCTTCTTATACAAACTGCCTGTCATGCACCACACTGCAGGCAGGGGGCACCATTTAGCAGCAACCCAACTGCCTGCGCCCAATGGGGGGGGGGGTGGAGGGGGCGCCGTTGGGGTTGCTCGCCCGGGGCGCCAAAAAGGCTAGGACCGCCTCTGCTTGTTTGGGCTTGTTATTCTTTGTTCTTTATTCTTTGTCTAGAGTGACAAGACCAAGCTAAAATGAGCTCCAATAAGTGGGGGAAACATGAGAAAAAATATAATAAAGAATGGGAGAAAGAGCGCACACTTAAAGCATGATTCAGGATAGATTAAAGAAAGTTTTTTGTTGACTTAGCTTACTATGGGCGGCCGTGGCGTAGTGGTAATGGCAGTCGTCCCCCGATCGGAAGGTTGGCGGTTCAAATCCCGGTTCCCCACACCATGTGTCGTTGTGTCCTTGGGCAAGACACTTAACCCCGAGTTTCTCCCGGTAGGACTGGAAAGCACCTTGCATGGTAGTCTGCCGCTACCGGTGTATGAATGTGTGTAGCATTGTGTGTTGCGCTTTGAGATTTTCACTAATGAAAAGCGCGTTATAAATTGAATTCATTATTATTATTATTTACCACCTTACCGTGGTGGAGGGGTTTGAGTGTCTCAATGATCCTAGGAGCTATGCTGTCAGGGGCTTCATGCCCCTAGAAGGGTCACCCAAGGCAGACAGGTCCTAGGTGAGGGATCAGACAAAGTGCAGCCCAAAAACCCCTATGATGAGTACAATTAATGGACTAAGTTTTCCCTCGCCCGGACGCGGGTCACCGGGGCCCCACTCTGGAGCCAGGCCCGGAGGTGGGGCACGCTGGCGAGCGCCTGGTGGCCGGGCTTTTACCCATGGAGCCCGGCCGGGCACAGCCCGAAGAGGAGACGTGGGTCCCCCTTCCCATGGGCTCACCACCTGTGGGAGGGGCCAAAGGGGTCGGGTGCAATGTGAGATGGGTGGCGGCCGAGGGCGGGGACCCTGGCGGTCTGATCCTCGGCTACAGAAGCTGGCCATTGGGACATGGAATGTCACCTCTCTGGTGGGGAAGGAGCCTGAGCTAGTGTGTGAGGTTGAGAGGTTCCGACTAGAAATAGTCGGACTCACCTCAACGCATGGCTCTGGCTCTGGAACCAGTTTCCTTGAGAGGGGTTGGACACTCTTCCACTCTGGAGTTGCCCCTGGTGAGAGGCGCCGAGCAGGAGTGGGCATACTGGTTGCCCCCCATCTTGGTGCCTGTACGTTGGGGTTCACCCCGGTGAACGAGAGGGTAGCCTCCCTTCGCCTACGTGTGGGGGGACGGGCTCTGACTGTTGTTTGTGCCTATGCACCAAACGGCAGCTCAGACTACCCACCCTTTTTGGAGTCCTTGGAGGGGGTATTGGAGAGTGCGCCTCCTGGGGACTCCCTTGTTCTACTGGGGGACTTCAACGCTCACGTGGGCAATGACAGTGAGACCTGGAGGGGTGTGGTTGGGAGGAACGGCCCCCCTGATCTGAACCAGAGTGGTGTTCTGTTATTGGACTTCTGTGCTCGTCATGGATTGTCCATAACGAACACCATGTTTAAGCATAAGGGTGTCCATATGTGCTCTTGGCACCAGGACACCCTAGGTCGCAGTTCGATGATCGACTTTGTTGTCGTCTCATCTGATCTGCGGCCGCATGTCTTGGACACTCGGGTGAGGAGAGGGGCGGAGCTGTCTACTGACCACTACCTGGTGGTGAGTTGGCTCCGATGGTGGGGGAGGATGCCGGTCAGACCTGGCAGACCCAAACGTATCGTGAGGGTCTGCTGGGAACGTCTGGCAGAGTCTCCCGTAAGACGGAGCTTTAACTCCCACCTCCGGGAGAGCTTTGAACACGTTCCGAGGGAGGCGGGGGACATGGAGTCCGAGTGGGCCGTGTTCCGCGCCTCTATTGTCGAGGCAGCTTATCGGAGCTGTGGCCGCAAGGTTGTTGGTGCCTGTCGAGGTGGCAACCCTCGAACCCGGTGGTGGACACCGGCAGTGAGGGATGCTGTCAGGCTGAAGAAGGAGTCCTATTGGGCCTTTTTGGCTTGTGGGACCCCGGAAGCAGCTGATAGGTACCGGCAGTCCAAGCGGCATGCGGCTCGGGTGGTTGCTGAGGCAAAAACTCGGGCGTGGGAGGAGTTCGGAGAGGCCATGGAGAATGACTTCCGTACGGCTTCGAGGCGATTCTGGTCCACCATCCGGCGTCTCAGGGGGGGAAAGAGGTACGAGACCAACACCATTTATGGTGGAGGTGGCGTGCTGCTGACCTCAACTCGGGATGTTGTGAGTCGGTGGGCGGAATACTTCGAAGACCTCCTCAATCCTACTGGCACGTCTTCCACTGAGGAAGCAGAGCCTGGGGACTTTGGGTCGGGTTCTCCGATCTCTGGTGCTGAGGTCGCCGAGGTGGTTAAAAAGCTCCGCGGTGGCAAGGCTCCGGGGGTGGATGAGATTCGCCCGGAGTTCCTTAGGGCTCTGGATGTTGTAGGGTTGTGTTGGCTTACGCGACTCTGCAATATCGCGTGGACATCGGGGGCAGTTCCCTTGGATTGGCAGACTGGGGTGGTGGTTCCCCTATTTAAAAAGGGGGACCGTAGGGTGTGTTCCAACTATAGGGGGATCACACTCTTAAGCCTCCCTGGTAAGGTCTATTCAGGGGTTCTGGAGAGGAGGGTCCGTCGGATAGTCGAACCTCGGATTCAGGAGGAGCAGTGTGGTTTTCGTCCTGGTCGTGGAACACTGGACCAGCTCTACACCCTCAGCAGGGTCCTGGAGGGTGCGTGGGAGTTTGCCCAACCAGTTTACATGTGTTTTGTGGACTTGGAGAAGGCATTCGACCGCGTCCCTCGGGGGGTTCTGTGGGGGGTACTCCGGGAGTATGGGGTACCAGGCCCTTTGATAAGGGCTGTTAGGTCCCTGTACGACCGGTGTCAGAGCTTGGTCCGCATTGCCGGCAGTAAGTCAGGCTCGTTTCCGGTGAGAGTTGGACTCCGCCAAGGTTGCCCTTTGTCACCGATTCTGTTCATAACTTTTATGGACAGAATTTCTAGGCGCAGCCAAGGTGTTGAGAGGATCCGTTTTGGTGACCTTAGAATCGCTTCTCTGTTTTTTGCAGATGATGTGGTCCTACTGGCTTCATCAGTTCGTGATTTACAACTTTCACTGGAGCGGTTTGCAGCCGAGTGTGATGCGGCCGGGATGAGGATCAGTTCCTCCAAATCCGAGGCCATGGTCTTGAGCCGGAAAAGGGTAGCATGCCCTCTCCGGGTCGGGGAGGAGGTCCTGCCCCAAGTGGAGGAGTTTAAGTATCTCGGGATCTTGTTCACGAATGAGGGAAAACTGGAGCGTGAGATCGATAGGCGGATAGGTGCAGCGTCCGCAGTGAAGCGGGCGCTGTACCGGTCTGTCGTGGTGAAGAGAGAGCTGAGTCAAAAGGCAAAGCTCTCAATTTACCGATCGATCTACGTTCCCACCCTCATCTATGGTCATGAGCTTTGGGTTATGACCGAAAGAACAAGATCTCGGATACAAGCGGCTGAAATGAGTTTTCTCCGCAGGGTGGCTGGACTCTCCCTTAGAGATAGGGTGAGAAGCTCAGTCATCCGGGAGGGACTCGGAGTAGAGCCGCTGCTTCTCCACATCGAGAGGAGCCAGTTGAGGTGGCTCGGGCATCTGGTTAGGATGCCTCCTGGACGCCTCCCTGGTGAGGTGTTCCGGGCATGTCCCACCGGGAGGAGACCCAGAGGAAGACCCAGGACGCGCTGGAGGGACTATGTTTCTCGGCTGGCCTGGGAACGCCTTGGGATTCCCCCGGAGGAACTGCTCCAAGTGGCTGGGGAGAGGGAAGTCTGGGCCTCCCTACTTAGGCTGCTACCCCCGCGACCCGACCCCGGATAAGCGGAAGAAGATGGATGGATGGATGGATGGATTATTATTATTACCGTATAGCAGTTTCAGAAGATCTCACCTTCTTAGTGGGTCAGCTAGTTTGATGGTGATAAGATGGTTTCTGGAGCCCGCCCTCTCCCCAATCAACACCTCTGAGGCAGCCATAGCCAAAGTGTCCTGACGCATGCTCAATAATCCAGGTGGAAAAATCTAAAAAAGTTGTCTCGTCCTCTGGATGTTAAAAAAACAAAACAAACAAACAAAAGAGGACCAGACTAAATTTTTTTAGACATAGCCAAAGCGGTTCAAAACATCAGATCTAACTTAACTCTGTAGACTTTTTTACCTGGATAGTTGAGCATGAACTTTGATGTTTTTGAATATGATTTTAATATAATTTTTGGTTCCATTTAGATAATTAGAGAATTAGCATGGCAAAGTGCCTTGGCAAAGTAAATATTCTGGTACAGATGAACCTTCATGAAACCACAAGGTGTTGCTTTTGTACATGTGAAAACAACATGCTGAGGTTTTCGGTCTTAGTTTTAATAGCAGGACATGGAAAATTATTTGCAGAAAAAGGGTCTGCTGCGCACGAGTTAATCAGTGCTGTAATTTATGTGCCATTTGAGGTCAACAGCTGAAAATGATCCTCTAAATCTCATTGGTGCTCATAACAGCGCTATCAACTGCCTGACAAACGGGATTAAGGTGATTGACACCAGTGTTTGAGGTGGCTGAAGATGATCAATGGCTCTCCACAATATCTCTTTACATTGTCATTTTCGGCTTATGGTGGGAGTAGATTTTCATATTCAGAGGCAGATACACAAAGTTTAGGCATAAGAAAAAGGATTTCTTGTGGTATAAGAATTACATCATCTTGGCAGTAATTATTTTTGCCTACATACACTAGATAAAAATCCAACTATGAAAATAAAAGGCTGCTAGAATTAAACTGGTATTTACAGTATTTATAATAAAAAAAACTCAATAGCCTCCCCAATAATAGTGATAAAGTGCAATAGGCTTCCAAGTGTTCTAGGCATGTACAAAATGTATTTGGTGAGGTTGTGGTGGTTTACTATTGGGAAGCAAGTTATTGAGGTCCTTGGAGAAGTGTGGATGGTTGTGGTTGCAGTATATTCACAAAATAGAGCCGAATTTACTGGTGTGGCTTGTCCATAGAGAATTTGAAGCAGGACTGACAGCATGATATGGCTTTGACCCTGTCACCTTGTTAGCCTTGTGCTAGCATCATGTAGTTTTCTAACACAAAGCTGCATCCAATGTGGCTTGTTTAAATAAAAAAATCACTGCCTGACCTTGTGTGCATAGCTTGCAAAACAGTCTGAAGCCCATGCAAATTATTTTAGTACATACTTCCTCACACAATATACCTGCTATGGGTCACCTTTGTGCTCACTTTGGCAGCCACCTTCAGCATTTATGATTTCACCAACTAGAGTACAGTACACTTTTGGCATGAATATCAGAGTCAGAGAGTCTTTATTGTCATTTGCACCGCATGTGGTACATGTGATGAAAACGAGATTATGTACACAGGGTCCCAGTTACATCCAACAACAAATGCAAGAGAAAAACAGTAATAACATCTAGAATTAACTAAGAAAAACATCAACTAGTAATACACTAAGCCTAATATAGTGGGAATAAACAGCAGCACGAACATGAGTTTGTATGAGCAGATGGTCACAGATGAACACAGATGAACACAGCAACAAGAAAACAGATCAGCATCAGCACAATGTGATATTTTGCAGTGTTTATTTTTTATTTTATTTTTATTTATTCATGAGTCTAACAGCCTCAGGGTAGAAGCTGTTCCTCAGTCTAGTGGTTCTACATTTGATGCTCCTCAACCTCCGTCCTGAGGGGAGTGGGGCAAAGAGTGAGTGTGCTGGGTGAGTGAGGTCTTTCATGATGCAGGTGGCTCTTTTCCTGCATCTGGAGGTGTAAATGTCTGTGATGGTGGGGAGACTGACTCCAACAGACTTCTGTGCAGCCTTCACCACTCTCTGTAGAGCTTTCCTCTCTTCAACTGTGCAGCCTCCATGCCACACGTTGATGCTGGAGCACAGGACGCTCTCCACTGCACACCTGTAGAACGAGGTGAGAACTGGGCTGCTCAGACCATTCATAAACATTAAACATTCAAACAGTTTTAAAAATGAAAAGAAAATAGCATTGGTGCGGTTTATAAATCTGAACATTAGCCTTATATTGTTAGAAGAGAGTTTGCACATGGCTGTAAAAATACAGCTACAATATTCTTAAGAAGAGTTGGAGAATGTCCTGGACAACATTGAGAAGGATTTGAGATGCCTATGAAAATTTGAGACAATTATGAGATTAAAAATTGTCCCACATATTTTTTGAAAATGTTCAAGCTCAAGTAACAATATTACAACTTGCAAGAAAATTAGGATTCCCCACAAACATTTCAAGACATTTTGGAAACACCATTGTGAATGTCATTGGCCAACTAGTTTCAAGCAGTTCAGCCCACTGAGATACTACCTTAAAGAGGAATGTGTGACTTGGCTGTACCTCCTGTCTTAAAGAAACAAGTATACTTTCACATTGACCAGCATTATGTGATGAAACCTGTTTTATGACCTCACTGGTCACTTTGTGAAAACTGGCACATTTCATCTGTTGGAGTTTTCTACATATTATGCTAACAAAAAAAAAATCTAACAGAGAAAGTTTGGAGTGGAAATAAAGTTGCAACTGGAGGCACAAAATTAAATACGAGAGAAAATATACAGCAGGATGTGGTTTTCTTTTTATTTAATGAAACTCTTCCAGTCCACATTTACTGTATTTCCGACATCCCTTTGAAAATGTTCCTGTGGAAATTCCTTTGTGTCACTATGAGTGATGAATTGCTTCTGAATTTTATGGTTCATTGATGAAAAAACACGTGAAGCTACTGGCCATGTTTCTGGGAAATATGGAACATTTTTAGGAGAAAGCTCTCCTAATAAAGAAGTGAGATAGTCTTTGTTTTTTTCTTTTCTCTGCAGTCAGTTGTATCATGTTTCCTTCCCTCCAATTCACTCAAGACTATCTACAAGATACTAACAGGGACTTAATGAAGTACAGGGTAGAAACAAGAGTCACTTCAGCCCTAAGAGACTTGTTATATCCCAAAATACTCCCTTTAACATATTACACTGTGCATTTAGTTGTTGCAGGGGTCATTCCTGTCTAGTCTTATGCTGCAGTGATTAATGACTGCTGCTGCTGCACCCAGTGGTGGGCACCGCTAATTAAAAAATTAGTTCCACAATTTCTAAAACGCTTATTAATTTTTTTAGGTCCACAATTTCAAAAGCACAAATGTCTTATGAAAATTAGGGGAAGCTAATCTAATCCGCTATTTATATATTTCTATCTATCTATCTATCTATCTATCTATCTATCTATCTATCTATCTATCTATCTATCTATCTATCTATCTATCTATCTATCTATCTATCTATCTATCTATCTATCTATCTATCTATCTATCTATCTATCTATCTATCTATCTATCTATCTATCTATCTATCTATCTATCTATCTATCTATCTATCTATCTATCTATCTATCTATCTATCTATCTATCTATCTATCTATCTATCTATCTATCTATCTATCTATCTATCTATCTATCTATCTATCTATCTATCTATCTATCTATCTATCTATCTATCTATCTATCTATCTATCTATCTATCTATCTATCTATCTATCTATCTATCTATCTATCTATCTATCTATCTATCTATCTATCTATCTATCTATCTATCTATCTATCTATCTATCTATCTATCTATCTATCTATCTATCTATCTATCTATCTATCTATCTATCTATCTATCTATCTATCTATCTATCTATCTATCTATCTATCTATCTATCTATCTATCTATCTATCTATCTATCTATCTATCTATCTATCTATCTATCTATCTATCTATATATATATATATATCTATATATATATATATATATATATATATATATATATTATATATATATTTATATATAGCCGGCAGCGTTATCAATATTTGCACTACACTGCCAACTGAAAAGTAACAAAAATGATCCTAAAAGGATGAAATTACAAAAATCAAAGGATTTATTTAATACTTTACGTACATATATTCTATTCGGCCACGAAATTAACAAAAAATAGAATGATCTTTTAATCCCTAAAACCACGTTTAAATCTCAAATACACGGGTGTGTCGCCACCGCATTTATACATAAAGTAACCCAAATACATGAAACTAACGACTCGCCGTCGAATGGTCGACACAAAACACACAATAAAATCATCCGGCCACGTTAATTTGGCTTGAAACAGCGGGGTTCTCTACGGATTTATCCATTAGTAACCCAGCACTACCGGTGTAACAGGCAGACACAGTTAGCGTCTATAGGTAGTCAACAGATTTAATGAAAAGTAACTAAAATACATAAAAATAACGACTCACCGTCAAATGGTCGACACAAAACCCTCAATAAACTCCTCCGGCCGCGTTAATTTGGCTTGAAACAGCGGGGTTCTCTACGGATTTATCCAAGTACCCAGCACAAACAGTAGCCACAGAAGCCCCTGAGTTCACCCGGAAGATGTCAAGATGGAATAGTCCATTTTTAGTAGGGGNAAAATGTTCCTGTGGAAATTCCTTTGTGTCACTATGAGTGATGAATTGCTTCTGAATTTTATGGTTCATTGATGAAAAAACACGTGAAGCTACTGGCCATGTTTCTGGGAAATATGGAACATTTTTAGGAGAAAGCTCTCCTAATAAAGAAGTGAGATAGTCTTTGTTTTTTTCTTTTCTCTGCAGTCAGTTGTATCATGTTTCCTTCCCTCCAATTCACTCAAGACTATCTACAAGATACTAACAGGGACTTAATGAAGTACAGGGTAGAAACAAGAGTCACTTCAGCCCTAAGAGACTTGTTATATCCCAAAATACTCCCTTTAACATATTACACTGTGCATTTAGTTGTTGCAGGGGTCATTCCTGTCTAGTCTTATGCTGCAGTGATTAATGACTGCTGCTGCTGCACCCAGTGGTGGGCACCGCTAATTAAAAAATTAGTTCCACAATTTCTAAAACGCTTATTAATTTTTTTAGGTCCACAATTTCAAAAGCACAAATGTCTTATGAAAATTAGGGGAAGCTAATCTAATCCGCTATTTATATATTTCTATCTATCTTATATCTATCTATCTATCTATCTATCTATCTATCTATCTATCTATCTATCTATCTATCTATCTATCTATCTATCTATCTATCTATCTATCTATCTATCTATCTATCTATCTATCTATCTATCTATCTATCTATCTATCTATCTATCTATCTATCTATCTATCTATCTATCTATCTATCTATCTATCTATCTATCTATCTATCTATCTATCTATCTATCTATCTATCTATCTATCTATCTATCTATCTATCTATCTATCTATCTATCTATCTATCTATCTATCTATCTATCTATCTATCTATCTATCTATCTATCTATCTATCTATCTATCTATCTATCTATCTATCTATCTATCTATCTATCTATCTATCTATCTATCTATCTATCTATCTATCTATCTATCTATCTATCTATCTATCTATCTATCTATCTATCTATCTATCTATCTATCTATCTATCTATCTATCTATCTATCTATCTATCTATCTATCTATCTATCTATCTATCTATCTATCTATCTATCTATCTATCTATCTATCTATCTATCTATCTATCTATCTATCTATCTATCTATATATCTTATATATATATATATATATATATATATATATATATATATATATATATATATATATATATATATATATATATATATATATATATATATATTTATATATAGCCGGCAGCGTTATCAATATTTGCACTACACTGCCAACTGAAAAGTAACAAAAATGATCCTAAAAGGATGAAATTACAAAAATCAAAGGATTTATTTAATACTTTACGTACATATATTCTATTCGGCCACGAAATTAACAAAAAATAGAATGATCTTTTAATCCCTAAAACCACGTTTAAATCTCAAATACACGGGTGTGTCGCCACCGCATTTATACATAAAGTAACCCAAATACATGAAACTAACGACTCGCCGTCGAATGGTCGACACAAAACACACAATAAAATCATCCGGCCACGTTAATTTGGCTTGAAACAGCGGGGTTCTCTACGGATTTATCCATTAGTAACCCAGCACTACCGGTGTAACAGGCAGACACAGTTAGCGTCTATAGGTAGTCAACAGATTTAATGAAAAGTAACTAAAATACATAAAAATAACGACTCACCGTCAAATGGTCGACACAAAACCCTCAATAAACTCCTCCGGCCGCGTTAATTTGGCTTGAAACAGAGGGGTTCTCTACGGATTTATCCAAGTACCCAGCACAAACAGTAGCCACAGAAGCCCCTGAGTTCACCTATAACCCGGAAGATGTCAAGATGGAATAGTCCATTTTTAGTAGGGGGATAAAGAAATCGACCGTTTTTTTTATTGCGTATTTAATGATCGTTTTCATCGTAACTATAATTATTTTTATGTTAAATGTACATTAACAAGCAGGATCAATGTTAGTGATGTAGGTGACTGCACGGGGCGAGGCGGGGCCGGGGCCACTGCTGAAATGGGACCCCCAGGCATTTACCTACATGGTAGAGCCGAGTCTGTTCTCAGCTCTGCCCCCCTCCCCCTCACACCCTTCCTCCTCTCTGCTGTTTACGGTGGGGAAAAAGGTAAAACAAGCAGCATAAGAGCTTGTAAATAAGTTTATTGGTTTTTACTGATAGATAATTAGTTATTAGCGGTACTGCATTTTAAATAAAAATAGCACAAATCCGCTTATGAATTATAAAAGTTAGTCAATTCACAAAAACGCTGACAAAAAGTTTAGGTCCACTGTAAACGGATTAGCGCTTTAGCGCTACCCAGCGTTCATTTGCCCACCACTGGCTGCACCATTACACTGAATATGTAAGATACATTTTCTGAATAATCTGACAACTGAAACAAAAAAACAATGTCCCAAACTCATCAGAGATGGCGTCATGATCATTCTTGGTTTTGCAACAACCACATTGTACAGAGAATACACAAGTACACCTTAAGCTGGGTTCCCACCCAACGTGTCTTGAGCAACGAATTAATTATCTACTCATAGCTGGGAGCAACTTTTTCTAAACCAGTACAGTAGTGTGGTGTTGTCTTTTAACTTCATCACGAGTTGTATCCGTCCATCCATTTTCTTTACCTACTTCTTCCTTTTCGGGTCGTGGGGGGAAGGAGAGGGGTCACTAGTGCCCATGTCACTGTGCGAGAGGCCGGGGCCACCTGGACAGGTCTCCAGTCCATCACAAGGACACATAGAGACAAATGAGACAAACAAATACACATTGTCCCTAGTTGTGAGTGAGAGAGTGAATACTCTCTCACTCACAGCTAGGGACAGTTTAGAGTCACCAATCAGCCTAACGTGCATGTTTTTGGTCTGTGGGAGGAAACTGGAGAAAACCCACGCAGCATGGACAGAACATGCAAACTCCAGCCAGAAAGGCACTGGGCCAGGATTTGATCTAGTGACCTTTTCACTGAGAGGTAGAAGCTCTACAAACTGAGCCATGTATATAATGTATATATAAAGTAGTCCATCGCTACTTTGCGGTTCATTTTTCGCAGGCTTGTTATCTTGTGGTTTTTCAAGATAAGATTGGACATGACACACAATAGGCTGATTGATGGACGAGCTGCACGATCGGCATGGGATTTTTATTTTAAAATAATTATTTTAAATTATTTTAGCACTTGCTGCACCTGTGTGCGGACCACACAACAGGAGAAGCTTCCTACTGCAAGTACCTCTGCCCTCCTCCTTCCTCCACTGTCAATCTCTGTTTTATAGCAAAGAAGTCGGCGTGGCCAGGAGCCCAGGAGAAGTGAGCATGGTCAGGAGCCCAGAGTGCAGCTGCGGCAGAGAGCTGAGTCCATGACATTCTGTGCTCTTTTAGAGAGTTTAGAGTTTAGAAGCATTGTTTAGAAAATTGGAAGAGTGTGGGAAGAGTTTAAAACACCTTTAAAATTATATATATATATATATATATATATATATATATTAGTGCATTAACAGAATACCCGAGTTTTCGACAGATCGAGTGCTTTGACTTCTATCGAGGCTTTTTTGTCCACCTCGAGTACCCGTAGTGACGTCATCACATCACATTTCACAGCGCGCGAGGTAGCTTTTAGCTTTTAGTAGACGCCACAAAATGGATTCCTTTGTGCGCACGGATGTAAATGGAGCAGGCAGTCTTGTCAAAAAGGTAAAACAGTTTTTAATTTATAAAATGCGCTATTTCCTGTTGATTTTCTGTTCTCTGACCACCGTAGATTGTGACTGGCAGCAGGTGGCGGTGTTGCATTGCAGGCCACATATATAACACGGCAGCTTCCTCTCTCGTTTCACAAACAAAAGCAACATATTAATCTCTCTAGACCTATTAAAAAAACCTATAAACACATTAATCTCTAAAAGTAAACCTAAATTGCACAGCACTTCAGGCTGTGGTGCGGTGTTGCCCCATTTGTTTTTCAGTTTCGGTTTCAGCGCCGCACGGTATACTTTCACTTTTAATATTAATAATAATAACTAATAGTTTTGTTTTTCCTGTGACTTATCTGCATTATGATAAATTATAGGAGCATAATAAATGCTCCCAATGTTTTGTTGGTCTTTTTTTTGGGGGGGGTAAATAATGAAGTTTTGATGCATTTTTATATATTTATTTATTTATCGTCTTAAGAGCCTATGACATCATCGGCTACTCGAGCACTAACCGAGTTTATTTATGTTAATGTCGAGGTTTAAAATTATGTACTCGTTCAACCCCTAATATATATATATATATATGTATATATA
>JBBPBX010012649.1:29140-43849 GCA_038048925.1 Garcialebias charrua | reverse complement strand
CTTCTTTTTTTTTTTTTTTAACAATAAACTTTATTGATCTAAAGGCTGAGAACTTCTGGTGATACAGCAGCTTGTGAGCAGACCATAGAATAGAACAAACATTCGAAAATATGTACCGGTAGGATCTGAATAGATATAGAAAAGAAACTAAGAATTAAAACAGTGTGATGGGCTCAGGACAGGAAGGATTTCCTAAACTGGTCTGTACGACTGCAGAGATGATCAGTTCTCCTGAGGTGGTGTGCAGTCTCTGTACCAGGAGCATGAACATCACACGTCTTGATGCACATATAATTTGTCTTGGACTGTATCTCCAGTCATTCAGTCAGTGTGTTCTGCTGGGCTGCTGATAATGCAGGGGAGGGAGAAGCAGATGTTCATCTGAGGGGTTAAAAGATTAAAACTTCATTCTGTTTTACTCTTCAGAATTACAACTTCAGAGATTCCACTACAATTTAGAAGTTAATAATTCCCATACCTAGCAGCTACAGCCGAATGTTTCACACTGAAACAGTTTCAGTCTCTGGCCGACGCTCAAGTCATAATCCAGCTCAATGAAGTCACACAGTGAGATATGCACTTTTCCATCTTGCAACTTGCCTACAGTTAAAGTACAGAATCAGCAACGAGTCGATTAAATGACTGATGTTAACAATTCAGTAATATCGGTGCATTTTACTCCAAATTTATACCTGTGATGAGATACAGTTTGTCTCCAGTGTCCAGAGTCGCTCCACAAGATGCAGAGGAAGAAGGAGTGTAGACAGCATCAATATACAGACTAGGGCTTTTGTACACCTGAATCAAAAACAACACAAAAGGTGATATACAAGTTAAAGGTTCAGTATGCAGTTTCTGTAGAACTGCAGCACTTAGAAATATTTTCAACAGGCAAAGCATTCTGATCCCTCCCCCTCAGAGCCATATGTGGCTCTGCCCCCTTGTGGTCTGTTGAATTTCAAATTCAAGCTCTGTTTTTATTGGCTGATTCAAATTCAAGCTCTGTTTTTATTGGCTGGTTACAAACTCTGTTTTTATTGGCTGGAAAATGGCGGGTCACCTTTTCTTTTTAGAAATGCTTATTTACCACCTGGAGAAGCAAGGGGACAATATTTTTTTTTTTTTTTCAGAGATTACCTGGCTAACATCAGTCTGTCAGGAGGTAGTGACAGAGTGAAGAAATATGTTCATAAAAAAAGCTACATACTGAAGCTTTAATAAATCAACAGAATAACAACAATACTGAATGCCAGTCTCCCCCATTGCTGAGAGATTTGAATAGGTAATATGTAGTTTTCAAGAGGAGTTTTACTGAATTTGATTTTGATGTGGCAACTCAATTTATGATAGGAACCTTTCTTATGCCTAGATGTAGCCACACACCAAAGTGGAAGTCAGTACTTCAGTTAATTTTCAAATAATCTCTCTCAAAACACAGACAGAATGGCAGATGGAGGGCATTTCCAATTCCCCCTCACTGGGGCCAAAATGCAATTCATCCATTACCTTAATCACTTTGACGTCATATTCGATGTTCTTGGATGAGTTTCCAAAGGTGTCCTTCCCATTTTCAATCGTCCGATTTCCAGTGACACTTGCCCTGAAAACTACAAAAAAATAAAAATAAAAGAATAAATAAAATATACATTACAGACAGCATAGTGTTAGCATGCTGGAGTTGAGAGCAGAAACATATTTCCAAAATTTAGATTTTAATGGATTGCATGTGCCAGGAAGATGGAAGCAGCAACAGTTGCATCAGCTGCAAATAACAAATGTGTGCTGCTCATTTCTAGAGTCAACATAAGATGAATGAAGTCAGGATTCTCACAAGCCGATATAAAAATCCCAATTTTGCCTGTAGGCTCCTCATTCAGTCTGCCTCTAGATATAGGTGGTGACATGCAAACAACCACTTTTACATTTTGACAATACCTGTTCAGGTGGAACTCAAATTATGACCAGTCGCAACCTCCAGACGTTTTTTAAAATTCATATTCTGTCATTGCCCTTCAAGGTAGCAATAACTATAAATGTAAGGGACTGTTTACAGTTTTTATTTTTCTGTTAAAGAGTTGTTGGCATTTAAACTTTCTGTGTTGTGTAAATAGATGCTGAAGCACTGTCCTTTTAATATAAAAGATGGATTCTTGCTCAATTTAAGTTTCCTGGAGACAATTCTGAGCTGCCAAAGAACCATACAACTCATTCATGTTTTCTAAATGTGTGCAGAACTAAAAGTTTACATTTTCCACATGTGAAAATGCATACAAAATTACAGGAAGTGTGTAAAACATGGCTGTACAATCTATTAAAAGAAATATTAGAGCAACTGTTGTGAGCCACGCACATTTCATTTCTTTCCTGCTAAAGAGGGGTGGAGGGAATCTGGTTTTTATGCTAGCTGTGTTTGCTCAACTTTTCATTCAACCTTTATTTATTAATCTCATTGAGCCTCGGGGACTCATTTACAAGAAAGATTAACAAAGAGTGATGACAACAGTAGACAATCATAAAAGGAAACATACAAATTGAGAAGAACAAGTGAAAAAAATGGCACAAAATGAAACAAACAAACAAACAAACAAACAAAAAACAGCTAGGTTGTAATGTGATGTAGAAAACTAAAAACAGGAACATGTCTGCGTTGGTTTTTGCCAAGAATAGCAGATGTTTGAAGCCACTTATGCTCAAGGTTGAGAGCTTCAGATCTTTTCACAAGATATTCCAGGAAAAAGGAGCAGAGAAGGCCCTTTTGTCTAGTTCAGTCCTCACTGAGGGAACACTGCAGGTAATCATGTCCTGAGAGTGCATGCTGTAGCTGCACCCACACAGTGACATGTAGGAGGAGATGTATGAAGGCAACAGACCAATAAGTGATTTAAATATGAAAATGTACCAGTGAGAGAGTCTATGTGAAGATAATGGTGACCAGTTAACCAGTGGATACTGGGTGCAGTGGTGGGTATGGTCGTTACAGCCAGTTATGAATCTTAGCGCATCATGGTAAACAGCATCCAGCAGCTGCAGAGTGCTTGTAGGAACGTTCATGTAAATGTTGTCACCGTGATCAATGGAGGGAAGGAAAGTCACAGTTCCAAGGCATTTCCTAACATTCAGAGTTAGACAGTATCTGTTTCTGAAAAAGAAACCCAATTTAATTTTCAGTTTCCTTACCAAGTTTTCTATGTGGAGCTTAAAAGAGAGATGCAAATTGACCAAGATACCCAAGAGTTTGTAGGAATCGACAAACTCAATAGGAGCACAATTAGAGGATAAAATCGAAGTAAGAACTGCTGGGACCGATTTCCTGTTTCATAACAGCAAGGATCGTTCTCTGAGACCGATTCTGGATATAAGGGCTCTGAACAAAAGAATAAAAACTTTTAAGTTCAAGATGCTTACACTGCGACAAGTTCTCCAGACTGTGAGACCGGGAGACCACGCATGTACAGTGGATTTGAAAGATGCCTATTTTCATATAGGCGTATGGAGGAAACACAGAAAGTTCCTCCGTTTTGCTTTCGAAGGGAACGCTTATTAATTCAAAGCTTTACCCTTTGGTTTAAAGACTGCTCCTCGTACATTTACTAAATGTCTGGATGCAGCCTTGACCCCCCTTAGGATTCAAGGACTCGGGGTTATGAATTACTTGGATGACCTGCTGATTCTGGCTGGAAGCAGAAGGTAGGCCCAGTCACACTCCTGTAAGGTGATTTCTCACCTGGAGTCTCTCGGTTTTGTCATAAACCTACAAAAAAGCGATCTAACTTCATCACAGGTTACCGTATTTCTGGGGGTACAGATCGACACTGTCCAATACAGAGCATGGCTCTCAGAGGAACGAGTTTCCTCTATTCGCCATTGCCTGGAAAGATTTAAAGGGGACCACATATGCAAAATTCACTTTTTAATGTTTTTGTACTCAACTTTGGGTATTTACTTCATAAAAAAACAGTCCTAAGGCCAAAAAAATGCACCCAGTGGTTTATTTACTATAAGTATATTTATTTATCTTAGATAGAAACGGGCCGATTGCACTTCCTGCGGTTTGTTACGTCACAAACCGCAGCCACAACCCACAGCCACAACCCATCCCAACCTTTGTCCCGCCCCCGTCACCTAGCAACCCCTGGTAATGCTCCACCCACGCGGTTCCTGAGTTCATCTCAGCCTGCACACTAGGTGGCGGTATGCACCTAACAGTTGTTTGCGATCCGCCATAAATCAAATGGAGAAGAAGAAGAATAGTTCATCTCAGCAGAATGGCTCCTAAAGTTAAATGTTGCGTTGTTGGCTGCATTACACAACATGTGTTGATACACACTCTTCCAGTCTCAGAGAGCAGAGATGCGTGGCTTAATTTTATTTTTAATAGCAATGTCCAGGCGACATTACCGTAGAAGAATTACACTTCTTATACGATGAAGGACTACTTTCATACAACTGCCAGTTTGGTTGAGTGGTTAGCGCGCTTGAACGCCACTCGGGAGACTTGGGTTCGCATCTTGTCCATGATCTTTTTTTTTCCCCCCCTTTTTTTTTAAACTCCTGGCGCAGATAATGGAGCACTAAGCAGATTTAAAATTGATAGTTTTCAGATGGGAACAGATGTGTGCATGTTTGTGTGAGTGTGTGTGTGTGTGTTTGTGTGTCGGGCCAGCACGCTCCTCGGAGAAACACAGATAAAAAGATAGCCCCGCTGTGAGTGTGTGTGTGTGCTTTGCTCATCCAGCTCGCGCGCACAGGCAGAGGGTGGGAGAGTCAGAGGAGACATTACAGAGGAAGAATAAAAAATGACACGACAACTTGTACACTCTGATCTGTCGTGGTCCAGTTCAGCTCAGCTCAGCTCGGCTCAGTGTGGTAGTAACTAGGGATGCACCGATCCACATTTCTCACTTCCGATCCGATACCGATACTTAAGCACTGGGTATCGACCGATACCGATACTTTTCCGATCCGATACTGTTCAGGTATGTGAATCTGTTTAAAGAAATTTTTGTACTGAGACTATTCATTTTAACATTGTGTGAGATAAACCCAATGAAGACACTCTTGAGCCTTATAACAGGAAACTCACAAACTTTAACAGCACACAAGAGGCAAGTCTATACCACACACATCTCCTTCTCACTCATGGTTCAGCTGGAAAAACTAAAAAAACGCTAAGCATGATGGGAAAGACAACAAAATCCACTCCCCTTAACCACTAAGGGAGTGGATTTTGTTGTCTTTCCCATAATGCTTAGCAGTTTTTTAGTTTTCCCGCTTTAGGTGCATCTGGAAAACTAAAAAAAACGCTAAGCATGATTGGAAAGACAAAATCCACTCCCTTAGTGGTTAAGGGGAGTGGATTTTGTCTATAGACTTGCCTCTTGTGTGCTGTTAAAGTTTGTGTGTTTCTTGTTGTAAGGCTCAAGAGTGTCTTCATTGGTTTTAACTCACACAATGTTAAGACGGCAGTCACAGAATATGATGGAACACATGTGCTCTTTGAAGCTGGATCGGAAATATCGGCAGGTTGGATCCGATATCCGATACTTAAAATATGCTGGTATCGGATACCGATACCGATACTGGATCGGATCTGCCCCATCCCTAGTAGTAACGTGAGTTGACTTCCTCGTCTGCCTTTGGAGGGCGGAGTTAATGCAAGCAGAACATTGAAGGGCGTGCCACGAGATCTCATTATCATAAACCGGTCGTTCAAAACGAAAGTTAAAAATGGCAGAATTAAAAAGGGTATAATTGATTATCTAAGAATTATTTTGTGTATTAAATTGAATAAACAGTGTCTGGTAACCCCAAAGAAATACCATAAAATTTTTAAAAACATATCTGTGGTCTCCTTTAAACTGGACCATCTCGTCCCTATAAAAATGTGCCAACGCCTTTTAGGCCTCTTGGCGGCAGCCATACCCTATGTGCCACACGCGTTGTTGAAAATGCGGGCTATACAAGTATGGCTAAACCAATAGACTCAACTCGCCCTGCCTAGTCGAGCATGAAAGGTTAAGATAGGTACAGAGTGCCTGAAGGCCCTGGAACCTTGGAGAGATTTGTCTGTCTTCACGGACAGGGTCCCACTGGGAAGGGTGTCATCTCATGTGGTCATCATGACGGACGCATCAAAAACGGGATGGGGAGCGATCTGTAGAAATCAGAATGACCGCGGCCTCTGGAATGAACAGGAAGCGAGATTACATATCAACTTCCTGGAATTGTTGGCCGTATTCCTGTCATTAAAATACTTCTTCAATAAAGGTCTGATTGCCGGGCAGCATGTCCTGGTGAAATCTGATAACAGGACCGCAGTGTCCTTCATTAACAGGGAAGGAGGGACAAGGTCCCGGGCCCTTCTTGGACTAACACAAAGGATGCTCACATGGTGTGCTCCGAGAATCTTGTCACTCAGGGTGACTCATGTCCCCGGTGAACTGAATTATGGAGCAAATGCCCTCTCAAGAGGCCTTCTCCTCACATCAGAATGGTGCCTTAACCCACGAATTGTGGAACAGGTCTGGTCATGATTTGGGAGAGCCTCGGTCAACTTGTTTGCTGCAGAGATAGCTCACAGTGTGACCTTTACTTTTCTTTGAAGGAAACAGATGCACCGTCTGGAACGGATGCTCTGGCCCATGATTGGCCAGTAGGGGTGCTGTACTTTGCTTTTCCACCTGTCCCTCTGATCGAGGTGACACTGGAACGTGTACGTAAGGGAGCCCTCTCTCTGATCCTGATAGCCCCCAGATGGCTGCAGAAACCGTGGTTCCCGGAGTTGATCTCAATGTTATCAGGGATACCATGGAAATTGCCTCCTCACAGGGACCTGCTGACTCAGGCACGTGGGCAGCTTCTGCACCCACGTCCAGAGTTATGGCAGCTTTCAGCCTGGCCTTTGAAGGGAACTGGCTGAGGGCCTAAGGCTTTGATGGCTTTATCCAGAAACAGATAGCAACAACATACACAGGGGTGACCCTTGGTGTTTATGTTTGCTTAAGAGATGTTCAATGGAGGGGTTTCCCCTCTCCTTAACAGATCTCCCACATCAGGATGGGTTCTACTTATCAGTCGTGCCCCTTGTATGTGTTAAAAAAATTTTCCCTGAAATGCCACCACCCAGCCAATGTTCTAGAGGCGTAATGGGTCGTTTTTTTCTCTTTTCCTCCTGTTCCCCAAATGTCCAGGGAAACGGAGATGATGAGTATTCACACTAGTGAAGCATGCTTATGCTGTCTCTAGCTGGTGTTTATATGTCCAGTGGTAACATTAAACTGATGTTTTCATTTTTGGTAGTTCTTCTCAGGTTCTGTTCTCTACATATATTGTAGAGAGCAGCTGGGAAATGCCTGTCCTGTAAGGCAGATGTTCTCGCATGCATTTTACGGAGCATTTCAAGGGCGTGAATGAATTACGTTCCCATAGCATATGTTGCACCGAGAGACAAGACTGAAAGGGAACTGAAAGTTATGCACCATAACTCATGTTCCCTGAAGGAAGGGAACGAGGTGCAACATATCTTGCCCTTTTCAATGCTGAAAGCTCGGTGAAGTGCATTTTGGAGAATGATGGGGCGTCAGCGGCTTAAGTACCCAGAGGGCGGGGCCTCTGGCGCGACGCTGACGCCCCTGCGTAAAGGCATGAATGTATTCCTTCAGGTAATTGTGCGGGGGCGCAATTCCCATAGCATATGTTGCACCTCGTTCCCTTCCTTCAGGGAACATGAGTTATGGTGCATAACTTTCAGTTTTTTGTCTGTTTGTACAGCACATTGGCTGGCCTTGTTGCTGTTTTAAGTGCTCTATAAATAAAATGGTTTGTTATGGTATGGTATGGTAAAAGAAAAACTGTAATAAGATCTAAGATATAAACTAAGAAAAACAAAAAACATGCTGAGCACTATAGTACAAAAACAATATGCTGAACAGCAGCACGAAGCAGACTGGATTATGTCAAAAGTGGATTGCAAAAGCTGGAAAACCTTATCAACTGTTTATCTTGACAATAAACAACTGTATCATCATAGCAATGTAAGGATGCATCGGAGATTATAAAGAGGGTGGGTCCTAAGACTGAGCCCTGTGTCACACCATTGTTGACCACTAAAAAAACTGAAGTATCATTATGTTGAACACATTATGTTGAACTTGCAATGGGGCTTTTATCTTTAAAGTCATGTTTAACCAAACCTTTGTCAAAGAGGTCAAATAATCCACTTTACTGATTTCACAAATTATAAAAAAAATCTTTACTGGGAAAAACTACTAATGCAAAAAAATCCTACAGTTTACTCAGAGGTTTTGCTCCACTTCAGCGTTGACCTCCTCATATGTTGGCTTTCAAATTTTGATAAAACATCTGCACATAAAAACTCTTCACTTTTGACTAGATGTTAGTGGCATAAATATTAAGACAATCTTTTCATCCCTTAGAGAAATCATGTGAAAATGACTAATTTTTCACCTTTAAAGACATGAGAAAGTGTATTTTTTTTCTTGGAAGGAATAGTGAAAAAGGGTTCCTGATGCATGTTCAATAATCCAGGTAGAAAAAAGTGAAAAAGGTTATTTTTGAGATGCAAACTTTATGTAAAGACTAGACATTTTAAAATGTGTATCATTTTTAGGATTAAACATTTTTAGCCTAAATAATTCAGATATAGTAAGAGCTAAGTCTTTTGTTGACAGGAAATCCAATTACCTACTCGACAAAAATGGAGGGAAGTAAAATAAACTACGTCCTCCATCTTTTTAATAATAAAAATAAGAACGGGGTCTTTTTTTTACCCGAATGTAGGTCAAACAAAAGAAAATTTGGACATTCTAACTGATTCCTTGTTAAAAAGAAAAAAAGAAGAAAAAAAGAAGTTAAACTTACCAACATCTGAGTTGCATAAAGCCTGCTCAAGATCGACAGGAGGACATCTACAGGCTTCTGCAACATCTGTCACTTGCCAAAGAAACAGGATAGTCAGTGAGACAACACAGCTTTTCATCATCAGTGTCATCTTTGGATGCTGAAGTCACAGCCAGTTGTCACTGTGATGCAACCGAAAGGGAGAAGCTTGCACCTCCTTGGATCTGTTCCCCTCTCAGGAGAACACCAGTTTATATCCCCATCAGAACACATCAGGTCCCACCCCGTGATAGTCAGACTCTGCCCCTCTTGAGAAGAGAGGCACAAGCACTGTGAGGTCAGCACCTCCAAAACTTTCACAAACAACAAACTTTGTCACTGTCATATGAAGGAAAGGACAACTGGTTTTAGGTTGGACATCACTGGAGGCTGCAGGCAGGTCAGCAGTCAGAGTCACAGGGACTGTTCTCTGTTTACAACTGACCTGCCTCCAGATTTGGTGGTGATAAGAAACTTGCATGCAACTCATATCCTTGTGGTGAACAGAAGGACATTCTACTGCTCTTTACTGCCTAAACAAACAAAATTCTACTTCAACCACAGTTTAGAAGTTAATCTTTTCCATACCTAGCAGACAGTCTCTCTCAGAGCAATGAATCAGATTCATCCTTTGGGTATCAGTCAAATCATCCACAACACATGGAAGTCACACATTAAGATATGCACTGCCCCATCATCTCCCAGCCTGCCTACAGTTAAAATACAGAAGCAGAAATGAGCTGATATGAAAAAAATCTGTGCGGTTTGTGAATTTTACCACAAATTCCATTTTAACCCCCTTCATCCAGTACCATTGAGAAAAAACTGTTTTCCTCCAGTCTCCAGAGTGGCTCCACCCTCTCCAATGAAAGAAGTCAGCATAAAAAAAAAAAACATTTACAAATCGATACACTGAAAAAAATAAAAAGCAGTTCATCCCTTACCTTCGTCACTTCAATGTCATAACTGACGCTCTTCAGTGTGTTTCCTAACGGGTCAAAAATCTGTTGGATGTGAAGTAGAGGAGAAAGAGAAGCTCCATGTCACTGCCATTTTTCCAAAAGTCCTCAAAGCATAAATCAAACTCCTGGTCCAGATTCCAGAGAAGTGCTGCATGTTCAGAAAGTCTCTGCTTCACCAGTTTGAACTCTCGCAGACTGGGGGAGTGTGCAAGGTTCCCTGAGAAGAAGTTAAAAGGCTGCTACGACTTTAAGCAGCAACACAAGAGCTGTAACAAATATTGCAACATAAATATTGATTTCATGTACTCGAGTTTTCCTTTTTGTAATTATACACCCCCAAACGAGAGCAACACATTTTACCACTTATACTTGTGCACTAACATATTCTACCTAATACTTGTGCACTAACATATTCTACCTAATATCAAACTCATTAACTGCACTTTCATCATGTGAGATGAATTATGCCAACCGTCCCATCACTTGATTAAATCATGAACATTGTTACAACACAAGAATGTGCAAGATTAAAAAGAGAAAAAAATGTGCATGCCTGCCTCAAGTTTAAGTACCACATACTGTGCGGTCCCTCTACAACACAGTCAAAAAGTTCAGGATTTACGCATTACATGCAGTAATAGACATGGATAAAAATGGATGTGTGAACCTGTGACTTACTTATAGTCTGGAACCATAAAAAACAAACCAGCATTACCATACAAACAAATCTAGTAGAATGCAGGTGGGTGCATGCATGAACACTGAATATGGCAGAGTCAACAAAATACATAAGCTGCTATGCTAGCAGGGAAATTTGCATAGCACAGAAATGCTAATACAATGGATGGCTTTGGACGGCTGTACTGAAATGTAATTTTGTTGTGCTTCTGTGCAATGACAAAAGTTGATTCGGATTCTGAATAAAAATCAGTGCTTAATATGAGCTGGATCCTGCCAGAACAGGTTCCGGGAACTCTTATGTTGACAGGGTGCATTCCAGCAACTTTTTCCTTGGGAGTAGCAAATCTTAGGCTTACTAAGAATAAAGTTATGAACAAACATATCTACATTGAACAAACAAAACATATTTGCTGAAAATGACCTATATGCTAATTTTAAACACAGATGACACTAGGACAATATCACATTTCTGCCTCTACAGACACCCTAAAAGAGCAGTGAGGGTTGAGTGCACAGAGGTTTCACATGTGGAGTCCGACAGTGAATTCAGCAAAGAGCTGGCTTGTAAGGTAGATAGGATATTTTTCAAATGTAGGTAAAATGTACATTAACCCATTAAAAAGTGTACCCCGTGTACACAATGTCATCCCACGTGTATGAAAGAAAATCTTGAAATACACCAAAAAGAAAATTGCATCTACTAGAGTCAAAATTTTCTGAGATGACCCCCATACACTAAGTCAGACTACTACAAGAGATCCTTCCTGCCCACAGCCATCAGCATCTAGAACAACTCTAATGAAACCAGGATGAGTAGCATTTAATTCCCCATTTGGGATTAAAGTGTTTAAATGCATTCTAACACCTCAAAAAAAAAAAAGTGGACAGTTAAATTCTCAACCATATCAGTTAATATCCATGAACTTTGACCAAAAATTCCCCAACAACCTCGCTTTAACCAGCACAACACTCCCTCCTTTTGATTAAGCCATGCCCTTAAACAAATTAAAATACTTTGAGCACACAAGAGTAAAACAGTTTAACCAAGTAATGTTTACCACCTTGTTACACTCAAGCTTGTCTTACACAGTCCAGTCAAAAAAACGTTTGTGGTCTGAAAGAATTTGTTAAAAACCGGAAAAACCTTGAATCTTTATAGTATAATGCTTCACAAGGTTTGTCAGCTTTTGCGATCGACTGCTACATCAAAAATATATTGGGTGCCCCTACTATATAGCAACTGGGCTCATTCTAGATTACAATTTTATTAGATTACAAATTCAGTCTTTGTATACAATAAACTTTATTGATCTTAAGGCAGACAAATTCTGGTGATACAGCAGCTTGTGGACATGGAAAACAAGCACACACTGGAACACATGTAGGATCTAAATAGATATAGAAAATAAACTAAGAATTAGTGTGGTGGGCTCAGGGCAGGAAGAATTTCATAAACTGGTCAGTACAGCTGCAGAGTTTCAGTCCTCCTGAGGTGGTGTGCAGTCTGTACCAGGAGCATGAACCAGCACACGTCTCGATGCACACAATTGGTCTTGGACAACATCTCCAGTTATCCAGTCAGTGTATTCTGCTGGGCTGCCGACTGCTGGGGAGGGAGGAGCTGATGTTCATCTGAGGGGTTAAAATTTTAGATTAAAACCTCATTGTGCTTATTTTCAGAATTATAAAATCAGAGATTCAGTTTTGAAGTGAATATTTCCCATACCTAGCAGTCACAGCCAAATTTGTCACACTGAAACAGTTTCAGCTTCTGGCCAATACTCAAGTCTTTCCACAGCTCAATGAAGTCACACCGTGAGATATGCACTTTCCCATCTTGCAGTTTGCCTACAATTAAAGTACAGAATCAACGATGAGTTTATGAAATAACTGACGTGAACTATTCTGCAATATTGGTGCATTTTAACAAAATTTATACCAGTGATAAAATACAGTTTGTTTTCAGTGTCCAGAGTGGCTCCACATGATGCAGAGGAGGGAGAAGTGTAGACAGCATTAATATCAGTAGGGCCTTTGTACACCTGAACCATAAATCAAAGAACACAAAAAATGATAGTTAACACAAAAAAACACTGTACACCAGTTTCCACCATATTACTGGTTAATGTGTAGTTGTCAAGAGGAGTGTTACTGAATTTTACATGTGGAAACTCAATTTAGGGTTGGAAGATGTAGCCACACACCAAAAGGAAAGTCAGTACTTAAATTTTAAAATCATCTCAGACAGCATGACTGAGGTAATTTCCAATTCCTCCTGATTTCTCCTCAATGGGGCCAAAATGCTGTTCGTGCAATACCTCAGTCACTCGGACGTCATATTCGATGCTCTTGATAGCGTTTCCAAAAGTGTCATTTCCATTTTCAACCATCTGACTTCCAGAGACTACTGCCTTGATAACTACAAAACAAGATAACACAAACAGCATAGTTTTAGCACGCTCAAGTAGAGCAGAAACAATTTCCAAAGCTTAGATTTTAAAGGCTTGCATGAGCCAGGATGATTGAAGCAGAAAGTGTTTCATCAGTAACATGTTCTGTGGTATGTTGAACCCATATGACGTGGTTCAGGGACACATTGAGAACATACATGACAGGCTGTGGGAAGCACAAGACACTGACAAGGAAGAAATAGACGCCGAGCTGAAGGGACACCAACGAGACAATATGACGAACAGCTGGGGTGAAGGTAGCAGTAACAGGTGAAGGTGGGGAGTGGGGTGAATTGTATCTTGCACTATGTCCTGCTTGGGGCACAGTGTGACAGTTGCAGCATTTTGTAAAATGTTCAGTTATTTTTTTATTTTATTAATTTATTTTTTAAAGAAAGGGGGAGTAAAATAAAACAGCCACTTAATAAAATAATGGGGCATTTTAAACCAAGCATCTGGTCAAAAAAAGAAAAGAAAATGGGGACATTTCGACTGTTTCCTTGTGAAAAGAGTTTTTTTTAAAAACTTACCAACATCTGAATCACAGTAAGCCTTCTGAATTTTGACCGAGACACACTTGCAGGCTTCTGCCCCATCTGCCACTTGCCAAAGAAACAGGATGATCAGTGAGACCAAACAGCTTTTCATCATCAGAGTCATCTTCAGATGCTGAAGCAGGAACCAGCTGTCAAAGTGTGATGTGATCAAACAGAGAGAAGCATCTACTTCCTTGGCTCTAGTTTCTTCTGAAACATGCCAGCTGTGGCTTTTATCCCCATTAGACCATATCAGGCCACACCCCCGATAGTCTTCTTCTTCTTCTCTTTCTTGAGGGGTTTATTTGTGGTTGGCAAAAAACTGAAGGTGTGCATTACCACCAACTGGTATGAAGTGTGTGTATGTACTGTTTGTATAAACTGTTTCATCCATCTATTATCTTTACCCGCTGCTTCCTTTTTAGATTGCTGGTGCCCATTTACAGCAACCATTGTGCGAGAGGCGGGGTACACCCTGGACAGGTCTCCAGTCCATCACAGGACCACAGAGACAGACAAAGACAAACAACCATTCACTCTCTCACTCACACCTAGGGACAATTTAGAGCCTAACATGCATGTTTTTGGTATGTGGGAGGAAACTGGAGTACCTGGAGAAAACCCACACATGCACAGAGAGAACATGCAAACTCCACCCAGAAAGACCCCTGGACTGGGATTTGAACCAAGGCAACCTGCTTGCTGAGTGGAAGCAGCTCTACCAGTTGTGCCTCCGTGCTGCTATAAACTATATACATAATCCATCCATCCATCCATCCATCTTCTTCCGCTTATCCGGGGTCGGGTCGCGGGGGTAGCAGCCTAAGTAGGGAGGCCCAGACTTCCCTCTCCCCAGCCACTTGGAGCAGCTCCTCCGGGGGAATCCCAAGGCGTTCCCAGGCCAGCCGAGAAACATAGTCCCTCCAGCGCGTCCTGGGTCTTCCTCTGGGTCTCCTCCCGGTGGGACATGCCCGGAACACCTCACCAGGGAGGCGTCCAGGAGGCATCCTAACCAGATGCCCGAGCCACCTCAACTGGCTCCTCTCGATGTGGAGAAGCAGCGGCTCTACTCCGAGTCCCTCCCGGATGACTGAGCTTCTCACCCTATCTCTAAGGGAGAGTCCAGACACCCTGCGGAGAAAACTCATTTCAGCCGCTGTATCCGAGATCTTGTTCTTTCGG
>JBBPBX010012649.1:12433-28671 GCA_038048925.1 Garcialebias charrua | reverse complement strand
TCCGAGTGTTTTGCTCTGCTGCAAATGTCTGCCACAGGAGCACACAGCAAGGCTTTAAAAAGATTAACACTTTAAAACAATTATTTGTTTGCTAAAAATTATAAGAAATGTGTGTCTGAGCTGAACTTTTCCTTAATAAATGAACGTAATTGTGAAATGAGCTGGATTTAAAAATTTGTTTTGCTACGTCTGATGAAACAATGCATGTGCGTGTAACGGGTGGAAACCCTGCATTTCGTTAAAATTTAACAAGAGAAACACCTTCTTAATAAATTATTAAAATGGTAAAATCAGCTGAATTTAAGTACCGTAGTTTTGCTACCACGTAAACAACACGAGTGTGCGCAGCCACAGACCAGACCTGCTGTGAGCAAGCAAACAGACCTGCATCTATTTTAATTTTAGCAATATAAACAATTAAAAAATATTTTTGTTAGCTGACATTATTGTAAAAGTGTGTCTCAGTTTAACTTTTCTTAATAAATGATTAAAATGGTCAAATCAGCTAAATTTAAATAGTTTTGCTACCATGTAAACAACACGAGTGCGCGTACCCACAGACCAGACCCGCTTTGCAGTGAGCGGAAACCCTGCATTTTGTTAAAATTTAACAAGAGAAACACCTAAAAAATATATTTGTTAGCTGACATTATTGTAAGTGTGTCTCAGTTTAACTTTTCTTAATAAATGATTAAAATGGTCAAATCAGCTGAAGTTAAATAGTTTCGCTACCACGTAAATAACACGAGTGCGTGTACCCACAGACCAGACCCGCTTTGCAACGAGTGGAAACCCTGCATTTCGTTTAAGTTAAAGGGGACCACACATGCAAAATTCACTTTTTAATGTTTTTTTTACTCAACTTTGGGTATGTACTTCATAAAAAAACAGTCCTAAGGCCAAAGAAATGCACCCAGTGGTTTATTTACTCTAAGTAGATTTATTTGTCTGTGATAAAAACGGTTCGTTCCTCACTTCCTGCGGTTTGTGACGTCACAAACCGCAGCCAACCGCAGCCAACCGCAGCCACAACCCACCACAACCTGAGTCCAGCCCCTCACCTAGCAACCCCTGGTTAGGCTCAACCCACTTCTGTATTAAACACATGACTGTTGTTTTTCATGATTTCATCTCATCTTTTGTTTATATGTTCTTAATTTCATGTGTACAGCACTTTGTTGCAGCTGTGTTTTTTAAATGGCTTTATAAATAAAGTATAATTGTTATTTTTATGTTTTAGTTCAATTTTTAGTGTATTTGCGATCGCTCCCAACGCGCAGCCGGTAAAAATTAAACGAGCAGACCCCCGGCGTAGGGACCGGCGGCAACGGGACCCTCTTCTGGCGGATGGAGCGGAGCTTCAACTGTACAGCCTCGCAGCAGCCTCGCAGCAGCGAGGACCTTCTCCTTACGGATTAATTTACGGGAGACACTTGGTGAACTTTGTGTTGTCTTGACTGGAACAGCGATAACTCCCAAAATCGCCGCGTGCAACGAGCGGAGCTGGCGAACACCGGAAGAGGAACAAGCTAACATTAGCATCGGATTCGGGTGGTCTCATGCTAAAAGGAGCAGCAAATTGCGGCGCGCTCAGACGGGTTTCGGTAAGTTATCTTAAGCTAGCACTAACAGTAAGTCAAATGAGTAATAAAAAAAGAGCTAATTTTAAAACAACAACACATTACAGATACTGGCTGTTACAGAGGGCGTAAACAGATCGTTGAAGGGCGTGGACTTCAGAACTTGTATCAGAAACCGGTCGTTCAAAACGAAAGTTAAAAATGGCAGAATTAAAAAGGGTATAATTGATTATCTAAGAATTATTTTGTGTATTAAAATGAATTAATATTGTCAAGATAGCACACAGACATAACAAAAAATTTAAAGACCTATATGTGGTCCCCTTTAAATTTACCAAGAGAAACACCTAAAAATATATTTGTTAGCTGACATTATTGTAAGAGTGTGTCTCAGTTTAACTTTATTTAATAAATGCACTTTGACGGTTACAACGACATAAATACAGCGGCTTTAAAATTACTACACGCTCACCCGCCCATAAAGATGACAGAAATGGATATTTATTTTACGGTTTTTATTAGAAACCATTAAATTCCTCGTCCTCTGTGTCGCTGGCAAAAAGTTCAGCCAGCGAACGAGGAAGGTTACCGGTGTTCAATGGTCCCTCTCCCTCCATCTCCTCCTCCTCACCGCTGTCTGAGTCCTCAGCTCCAGCTGACGGTGGGATGATGCCAGCATTTTTGAATCTAGCCTGAATGGTTCTGGTGGTCACAGAGGTCCAGGCCTTGTTGATCCACTCCATGACTTGTGAAAAAGTGGCGTGCCTCATTCTCCCTGTGGCCGTGAAGCTGTGCTCCCCGCTAAACATCCATTCCTCCCACAGATTACGAAGAGTACATTTGAAGCTGTGGTTCACTGATATGGCGAGTGGCTGCTGGACTTCTAACCTTCTCTTTCATGGCGGGGGTGATGTGGGCTCTCATGCTGTCCATTATTAATAAGGCCTTCTTTGTTTCAAAGAAGCCGTCAGGGCGATGGATGAAGCATTTGGTCAGCCACATGGCCATCATGCCTTCGTCCATCCACTCTTTCTCGTTCACGGCCACTACAACACGGGGGTGAAGTCCTCCTTCGGCATGGTCTTCCTCTTTAAGATGAGCATGGGGGGAGCTTCGACCCATCCGCGCCACAGGCCAGAACCACTGTAAAGTGGGACTTTTCATGCCCTGTCGTCAAAATGTTTATGGTTTTCTCTCTCTTCTGGGAGACGCTGCGGCCCATCGGGATGTCAAATGTCAGTGGCACCTCGTCCATGTTCAGAATGTGGTCCGCAGCTATTCCGTGGGCCTGGACCTGGCGGGAGACAAAGGGAGACATTACAGTAAACAAACAAGTGCGCGCAGCCACAGACCACAGACCCACTGTGAGCGAGCAAACAGACCTGCATCTACCGATTTTATATTAAATTAATATATTAAAATTTAGCAAGATAAACACACAAAAAATTGTTAGCTTACCTGGCGGGAGACAAAAGCATGAAAACTGGTGACTTTCTCCTTGAAGTCCGCCGGGAGTTTTTGGCACATTGTGGTCCGGGCTCTTTTAGAGAGCTGATGGCGTCTCATAAAATGGAAATACCACGACAGCCCCCCCAGCGAACTCCGCAATGTCCAGGTCCTTCACCCCCGCCATGGCATGCAGCCGTAGCTGGACAGTGGAGACTCCTCTTCCATACACGCACTCCTTGATGATCCACGCCTTGAACCTCTCCTCCAACATGGCTTTGTGGCCCCGGTTCGCCCTTTTGGAGCGCTTCATGGTGGTGAGCGCTGCTGCCGCTTTCTGCCAGTCCCAGACGATTTTCTCACTGACCCCAAAGTGCCGGTCAGCTGCCCGGTTTCCGTGATCGGCGGCGCACTTGATGACCTGCAGCTTGAATTCGGCTGTGTAGGATCTCCTCTTCGGCGGCATTGTTCTTCTCTGGTTTTCTCTGTTGTTGCTCGTTGTTGTTCTATCAATACTCCCACTCACTCTCAGAGATTTGTCGATGAGTGATGGGTTTTTATTCTCAATACACAAACAGGTAACGCCTCCAGGTACATCTGCACGTACACAGAGTAGAGGTCTCTTTAGTGCCCATAGCGGCCAATACTGGTAATGCCTGTGCCCCTAGCGGCCGATACTGGTACTGCCTGCGCCCCTAACGGCTGATACTGGTACTGCTTAAGTCCCTAGCAGCCAAAAGTGGTACTACAGCATTTTTGGCCAAAATGAAAAACGGTCATATCTGATGGGTCTAAAAACATGGGAAAATCCATAAACATGCTGCACCTCTCTATTAGTCGCAGGGCATGCAAATTAAGCAAAAAGGTGCGACTTATAGGCTGTGGGCGGCTGTGGCGTAGTGGTAATGGCAGTCGGCCCCCAATCAGAAGGTTGGAGGTTCGAATCCCGGTTCCCCACACCATGTGTCGTGTCCCTGGGCAAGACACTTAATCCCGAGTTGCTCCCGGTACTGGATGGTGCCTTGCATGGCAGTCTGCTGCTACCGGTGTATGAATGTGTGTATGAATGGGTGGATGGTTGGTATTGTAAAGCGTTTTGGGGCCCCTCATAGGGGCTGGAAAGTGCTATATAAATAAGCTCCAGTTTACAATTTATCAACCGGAAAATACGGTAAGGGCCTATAATTTGTAAAGGCTATATTTGCTCACTAAGTTATGTTGCAGTCTATCTATTATGTTAAACTTTTCTTTTAGCTTTTCAAAATCTCTCCTCATATATCTTCTCTCTTCTTCATATTTCTGACATTCCAGTATTACACGTTGTATTATTTCATCATCTCCACAGTGGTCACATTTTTCTGTATTATGCTCCTGTATTAGAAAATGTGTATCATCCCCCTTAACAACTCTCTGCTATCCCCCTCCCTTCAGGTCAGGAGTCTCGGTGTCATCCTCGACACCACTCACTCCTTCCCTTCACACATCAACAACATTACTCGGTCTGCCTATTTCCACCTCCGTAAAGGCTGAAATATACCTGAGCGTACTCTGTATACGCCTCTGTACGACGTACGTATGCTGAGGCAAAAGCGTAGCCCCGCGCAGCCCTTCAGGGCACGAACGCGCAAAGCTTTTTTTTTACGACCGCACACGCTTGCGCGGTGTCTGACCATAAACTTTCCCCGGCGCCGGACTGTTTTGTATGTTACACAAATGAATTAAATTCCTCTTCTTTATCGCTGATCGGGCCTTTTCTTTTGTTTTTTTGCCTAAAGTCAAGTAATCGCTTCTTCCTCCGTTCACTCGATGAATGAATGAATTCATGTCCTACCTGGCAGTGCGATGTTTTAAATTAACATATAAACATATATTAACATATAAAGTGATAAAAGACCACCGCGGGAGCAGCGAAAGCGAACAGCTGCTCCTCTGGACCAAAGCCAGCGCGTGTCTCATGAGCTGTCATTTCAGTAGGCGTGTCAGCAAGTGACCAATCAGCGACCTCAGTTTGTCCCCCTCTGCTCGCAGCTGCAGACTGGGCAGCTGCTGCTGCTCACATGACAACCAGGATTTGGAGCGAAACAACAAGAATTTGGAGCAAAAACGCGAGCATTTGAAAAGCGTAGCTTCTGAAGCTATATCAGCGAAACGCATGCGCACAAAATGCATGCGTAGAGTGGCGTAAGGGAGGACGCTCAGGTATATTTCAGCCTTAATATTAACCGTCTCTGTCCTTCTCTCACACCCCGCTCCACAGCCATCCTGGTGCACAGTCTTGTGACTTCCCGTATAGATTACGGCAACTCCCTTTTCTACGGTCTCCCCAATAAATCTCTCCACAAGTTACAGAAGGTCCAGAATTCGGCTGCCCGTGTCATCACTCAAACCTCCTCCTATAACCACATCACTCCTGTCCTGCAGCAGCTCCACTGGCTCCCGGTTAAATCACGCATCATCTTCAAAATTCTACTTCTCACGTTCAAATCTATCCACAACCTTGCCCCTCCTTATCTATCTGACCTCCTACAAATCTCCATCCCATCACGCTCTCTCAGATCCTCCTCTTCACTACATCTCCATGTACCCTCTGCCCGCCTCTCCACCATGGGGAGCAGGGCCTTCACCTGCTCTGCCCCTCACCTCTGGAACGCTCTACCGCCAGACCTTCGAAACACCACCTCCCTTTCTCTGTTCAAGACTGCTCTGAAAACACATCTCTTTAGACTAGCTTATCGTTAATTTGACTAAATGTACAGTATTTTAAATTCTAAAAAAGCTAAGTCTGGTCCTCTGGACATTCAAAAAATAAAACAAAACAAAGCAAAAAAAATAAATGTAGAAATGTTTCGTCTTTCGTCCGAAAGACTTCTTCAGTCTGAGAAGCTGTATTCATCTCAGTCTTATAAATAGCACCCTCTCACAGTGGATCAACCAGTTGGCTGATGACAGCCGAAACCAGCTGCAAGGAGGACCATCAGCCTGACGATGGATCGTTAGCACCCTGATGGTTGTTTGCTATTCACAGAGGGCTGAGTGATACTAGCAATAACAGCATTGTAGGAAGGGGACAGTTGAACCCGGAGGCCTCCACCCCTGTTTAATGATGGGCGGTTTCTTTTCACAAAGATGGCCTCCTTTACTCCTCTCTCAAACCATCGTTCCTCTCTATCAAGGATGTGAACATCTTCATCCCTGAAAGAGTGACCGCTGGCCTGGAGATGAGTGTAGACTGCAGAGTCCTGACCTGATGATGTTGATCTTCTGTGCTGGGCCATCCTTTTGGCCAGTGGCTGTTTAGTTTCCCCGATATAAGACTGATCACAGCCCTCCTGACNTGTTTAGTTTCCTCAATATAAGACTGATCACACTCATCCTGACTAAGGATGGGACTGATCCGATCCAGTATCGGTATCCGATACCAGCAAAGTTTCAGTATCTGGTATCGGTTCCAACCTGCCGATATTTTCCGATCCTGCTTTAACAATGTGTGAGTTAAACCCAATGATGATACTTTGGGCCTCACAACAGGAAAAACCTAAACTTTAGCAGCTAACAGGAGGCATGTCCTCACCCCACACGTCCTTACTCATGGTTCAGTTGAAAAACTAAAAAAACGCTAAGCATGATGGGAAATACAACACAGCCACTCCCTTAACCAGTAAGGCAGTGGATTTTGTTGTCTTTCTCATAATGCTTAGCAGTATTTTAGTTTTGAAAACTAAAAAAACGCTAAGCATGATGGGAAATACAACACAGCCACTGCCTTACTGGTTAAGGGAGTGGCTGTGTTGTATTTCCCATCATGCTTAGCGTTTTTTTAGTTTTCAAAATTAAAATACTGCTAAGCATTATGGGAAAGACAACAAAATCCACTGCCTTACTGGTTAAGGGAGTGGCTGTGTTGTATTTCCCATCATGCTTAGCAGTTTTTTTAGTTTTTCCAACTAAACCATGAGTAAGAAGGACGTGTGGGGTGAAGACATGCCTCCTGTTAGCTGTTAAAATTTGTGAGGTTCCTTTGGTTAGGCTCAGAGAGTCTTCATTGGATGTCTCACACTGTGTTGAAATGTTCGGTTTAAAATCTTTATTATACACAGTTGTATACTTGAACGGTATCGGATCGGAAAAGTATTGGTATCGATTGATACCCAGTTTTAAAGTATTGGTATTGGAAGTGAGAAATGTGGATTAGTGCATCCCTAATCCTGACACTGAACAGCATACACAATATTTCTCTGTGACAGGGGACTGGATCTTTGGGATGAACCAGTCTTTGCCGTAATGTATTTTGGGGTTTAAAAGCCACTGGGACATTGTGTTTAGAAAACAAACGTCTCAATGTCTAACTCCCGCAACATACGGAATGACCACTGGTCTGGGTCTGGGTTCCGTCTTTTCACCTGATGGCTGGCTGGAGTCCTGTTTGGGCTTCTTCTCCGCTTTCAGGGAGGCCCAGTTAGATATCCACATTTCTCTTTTTGAATGTCCAGAGGACCAGACTTAGCTTTTTTAGATTTTCTACCTGGATTATTGAGCATGCATCAACGTATTTTAAATTATTTTGTATTTTATATTCTTTGTGTATTTTATATTTCAATTTGTTACTGCTGATGTTTGAACTGTGTTTGAATCCATCATAAGCGTTCCCGTATAGGCTCATCTTGGACACATGACTGTTGCAACACTTAAGTTTAATCAATTTTTTATTGCACACAGTAGAATTCGCCAGTACAGGTATGGAGTTCTGTGCAGTTTGAGGTTTTTAATATCATCAGATCCTGCCTGCATGTTGGGTTCAAACTCTACCAATCATGACAATATTTCCTTCAAACAAGCTGGAGGGCCAACACTACAGTCTTTTGTAAGCAAAGAAAAATCATTTTAGATTTCAAAGCAATGATGGGGCTTCAATATGTATAATCATTTATTGATCTTGAGGTATTCTGGTGTTACAAAAGCTTGTGGACTTGACAAAAGCTTGTGGACTTACACACACCCCCCACAAAAAAATACAGAAAAAGTACACGCAGGATCTAAATAGATATTGAAAATAGGAAATTATAATTGAAGCTCAAACAAAATGTTTTTGAAGTAAGGACGGAATTAAACAGTAATGTCTCGGGGCAGGAAGGTATTCCTAAACAAGTCAGGAGAGCAGCTAAACTTATCAGTCCTTAGATGGCGTAGAGCTTTTGTACCAGGAGCAGAAACCATCAGGTCTCTTTATGAAAACGTAGGTTTTGGCTTGGACATTGTCCCCAGTCAGTCCAAAGTCACTGCTGGGCTGCTGATCAAGAAGGAGGTGACCTAAGGGTTAAAAGATAAATGTCAGCAGCACTATCTTTCAAAGTTAGCAGTTCATACAGCGTTGGTGGGATCAGACCCGGCTGCAGAAACAATTCAATGGGGGGGCATTCTATTTTTTCAAGGGGGCATATTTTTTTCAACATTTTATTTGCTTCAAGTTGAACAGCGGCTCTGTGACCACTCCTAGAACTCGACCATTCCTTTGTTAGGTCTAATGCTCCTTTTTTCAGGCAGACAACTTTTACTCAAATGTGTTTACTGCAGTTAAAATGACACATTGGTTTTACTTTGTGTTAAATAAAAACTCTCAAAGATATATTCATTCCTTATTATTCTTATTTTGCTTAATGACATTTAACTCTGCATGTCATCCCTGAAATTCTGACACACAGAATCACAAGTCCAAGTGTGAACTGTGTCACAGAGTAAACACAATAAAAACATGTATTATCTGCAGTATTGTTCATTAAAATGGCTCAACACTATTAATGTATTACAGAACATATACATACAGTAGGCACATTTGATATTGTAGGCCAATGCACTAGTTAATACTTTCAGCAAGTGATTTTACTTTAATACTTTAAGTATTTTTAAAAGCAAGTACTTATTTACTTTTACTTAAGTAAAAACATTAATATGGTACTTCTACTTTTACTAGAGTACATTTTGTCTGTTTATTTGTACTTTTACTTAAGTACAGTGTTTGAGTACTTTCTCCACCACAACACACCACAATTATGCAGACAGTATATCAAATAAACAAAATACTGTACATTTATTATCTGCACAGCCATAAGTTTATATTGGACTACTCATGTCACAGAAAGCACAGTGGTTCTTACCTTTAGAAGTTCTTTCTGGTCTTTTTATTTGCAACGCTTCTTGTTTTGTTGATACACGGACAATGGTGAGCGTGTGTTTCTGTTTGAAACAATTAGTTTGCACCCGCCCCCCTCGAACTGTAATTGGCTAGAATGTTGCCTCGGCTTCACTGATTGGTTGAATTGTATGACGGACAAACAAAGATAGGAAAAATAGAAAGATGTTCACTCGGAGATTAAAAACCAACAAACAAAAAACTTCCCGTCGTCCAGTCTGTCAGGGGGGGCACAGCTGACTCTGCGGGGGGGCAATGCACCTCAATGCCCGCCCATGCAGCCGGGCCTGGGTGGGATGCATCACAAACAATGAGTCCAGCTACAGACAGGAGGTGGAACACCTGCAGAGCTGGTGCAAGATGAACAATCTTCACATCAATGTGAAGATTAAGGAGATTGTCACACTTCAGATGCACTTCAGATGTAAAAATAAATAAAACATACCTTAAACTCCTCTGAATAGAGGAGGATCTGCAGTGGAAGTGGTTTCCAGCTACAAATACTTGGGTGTGCACCTGAATGACGACCTCAACCAGGGCAACACCACCAGCCTGATCAAGAAAGCTCAGAGACTCTACTTCCTCAGGCGGCTGAGACGAGCTGGTCTGAGAAGCCCAGTCCTCACCTCCTTCTACAGGTGTGCAGTGGAGAGCATCCTGTGCTCCAGCATCAACATGTGGCATGGAGGCTGCACAGCTGCAGAAAGAAAAGCTCTGCAGAGAGTGGTGAAGGCTGCACAGAAGACTGTTGGAGTCAGCCTCACCACTATCTACACCTCCTGTGCTGCCTTTTGTTAAAAGACAGAAATTTAAAGTTATAACTAGTTTAAGTAAATGCATGGTAGAAACATAGAAGATGTTTGGGTTTTAAATTCTGGTCAGAGTGGCTCCTCTCTCCCTTGAGAATATCGTTTTACATGCTGCACGCTAGGAGTGAGCACTCTTGCTTAAGGTACAATCTTTGACGTATCAGGACAAGTTGGTCAAAAACGGCAGTTAACAGCAGTTAACAGCAGTTAAGATAACTCATAGCACTAAATATGCTCTTACCACTTGTACCTTGGAAGGTTTTCGTCTTTGTAAGTATTAAAACACCATTTAACGTGTTTGTAATATTGAGCTAAGTTGAGTTAAGCTATTGTATTGTTTAAGCGTGGTGTGTATATTGTTGGCATGTATTATTCAGTTGTTTTTCTTTTCTGTACATTTCAGTTACAAAAACTTACAAAGTAAAGAAAGTTCAAGAAGTCTTCAGTAAAATCAAGAAAGCAAGCTTGAGTGGGGACTTTTTTTATTATTTACTTTTTGTTAGCTGGCTGTCTAGCCTCACATAGTCACGTGTCGTGAGGACAGCACAGTAAAAAGACGCTTCTCGGCGGGTTCAAGCATACAGAGCTACTTAGCAACATGAGTCTTCGCTCGGGGAGAAGCTATCACAGAGACTACGATGCTGAGCAGTTAAGTGAAGCTACTGGTGATGAGCAACAACCAGAAGTTACCACTCAATCAGCTACAGGGGAGCAGCAACCACAACCATTCGACACCAGGTCACAGGTATCCAGAGCACCCACCAGGCAGTCTCATCGAACGTCTTCATCATCAACAGTTTCTTCAGCTGCGAGGGCCTACGCTAAAGCTCAAGCAGCACGTGCACAACTAGCCTTCGCCAAAAAAGAAGCTGACATGATGAAACAAAAAGCTGACATGATGAAACAAAAAGCTGAACTAGATGCAGATCTACATGTCCTCCAGTGTCAAAAAGCAATAGCTGCAGCTGAAGCAGAAGCCACAGCTTATGAAGAAGCAGAGAATCAGAGCGGGGAGCTCTGCAGAGAACTCTGCGTTGAAGTGGAACCTAACAGCCCTGCGCAGCGAACGAGTGAATATGTTCAACAGCAGGGTGAGTTATTCCCTGACACTCAGCACAATGAAGAACAGCCTCGTGAAAGAAATGACCATGCCCAAAAAATACAAGGCAGTGCACAGGTAGCCAATCCTGTTGCAGTCAACAGTCAAACAAACCCACCAGCAACAAACAGTGTAATTAAACAGGAGCCGACTGTGCACACATGCTCAACAAACAATACTAAAGATTTTGCAAAATATCTCATCCGCAAAGAATTAGTGAGTACAGGTCTTCTACAATTTGATGACGAACCTGAAAAAGACAAAGAGATACGTCCAGAAGTTAAAGTACTAAAAACTACAACAATGAAGTCTCAGCTAAGCTCAGAGCGTTTTGAAAAATATTCCAGCTGGACCACACTGTGCAGAGTCATATCCAGACTCATTCATGTCATCAGATCCTTCAAACAAAAGACAAATGGAAAAAAGGGATGGAAAAGTTTCAGTGAGATACCAAGCGTTCAAGAACTCACACAAGCCAAAGACGTCGTCATACGAGCTGTTCAACAAGATGCATACAAGGAGACATTCAAAAACCAGAAAGAAGGAAGACAGAAAATGAGTGCTGTTTCTGCTCCATCTGGGAACTTTTCTTCAGGACAACTGTTTGGAAAACAGTGGAAACACGTGCAACACCTTGCTAACACCTTTTGGAAAAGGTGGAAAGGAGAATATTTGCCCACTTTACAAAGTCGCCGCAAATGGATGGAAACCAGACCTAATGTCAAAAAAAAAAAAAGGAGATGTGGTTCTGCTAAAAGACTCTCAGGCTAGCAGGAACGAGTGGCCCATGGGACTGGTGGTGAGGACTTTTACCAGCAGAGACACAAAAGTCCGCAAAGTAGAAGTACGAATTGTACAAAATGGGACTGTTAAAGTATTCTTAAGACCAGTTTCAGAGATTATTGTTTTACTTTCAGAAACCGAGTGATTGTCATTTGATGCTAAATGACCAAGTGAGTTCAAATATGTAATATTGTTTGTTGTGATAGAATGTGATTATATCAAGCGGGGAGTGTGCTGCCTTTTGTTAAAAGACAGAAATTTAAAGTTATAACTAGTTTAAGTAAATGCATGGTAGAAACATAGAAGATGTTTGGGTTTTAAATTCTGGTCAGAGTGGCTCCTCTCTCCCTTGAGAATATCGTTTTACATGCTGCACGCTAGGAGTGAGCACTCTTGCTTAAGGTACAATCTTTGACGTATCAGGACAAGTTGGTCAAAAACGGCAGTTAACAGCAGTTAACAGCAGTTAAGATAACTCATAGCACTAAATATCTTTAAGCGTGGTGTGTATATTGTTGGCATGTATTATTCAGTTGTTTTTCTTTTCTGTACATTTCAGTTACAAAAACTTACAAAGTAAAGAAAGTTCAAGAAGTCTTCAGTAAAATCAAGAAAGCAAGCTTGAGTGGGGACTTTTTTTATTATTTACTTTTTACTTTTTGTTAGCTGGCTGTCTAGCCTCACATAGTCACGTGTCGTGAGGACAGCACACCTCCAGATGCAGGAAGAGGAACACCTGCATCATGAAGGACCCCACTCACCCAGTACACACTTTTTGCCCCGCTCCCCTCAGGCAGGAGGTTGAGAAGCATTAAGTGTAGAACCACTATGCTGAGGAACAGCTTCTACCCTGAGGCTGTTCAGGATAATCACTGAAAGCAAAACAAAAAAAAAACATCATGCTGCTGCTGATCTGTTTCATGTTGCTATTTTCATTCATACTCATCTGCTCACACAGACTCATGTTTGTGCTGCTGTTCGGCGTAATGTTTTTATGCAATTAGTGTGTTTTAGGGAACATTTTCCTTAGTTCTTATTACGGTTTTTCTTATACATTTTATTGTTGGCTGCAACTGGGACCATGTGCACATAATCTCGTTTCACCACATGTACCACGAGTGTGCGTATGACAAATAAAGAAACTCAGACTTACGTGTCAAAATTATAATTTGAGATTTTCCAGGTTGCAGCTCAGTTCTTCATTTAAAGGGTGGTCATTAAGTTATAAAAACAAGACATTGGATCTCTGACAGCTAAAATCACATTGTATTGTAAGAGCGCACATTGTGGTCACTTGAACAGCTTCTAGTCTTTTGAAGCTAAAAACATCCATCCATCCATCCATCTTCTTCCGCTTATCCGGGGTCGGGTCGCGGGGGTAGCAGCCTAAGTAGGGAGGCCCAGACTTCCCTCTCCCCAGCCACTTGGAGCAGCTCCTCCGGGGGAATCCCAAGGCGTTCCCAGGCCAGCCGAGAAACATAGTCCCTCCAGCGTCCTGGGTCTTCCTCTGGGTCTCCTCCCGGTGGGACGTGCCCGGAACACCTCACCAGGGAGGCGTCCAGGAGGCATCCTAACCAGATGCCCGAGCCACCTCAACTGGCTCCTCTCGATGTGGAGAAGCAGCGGCTCTACTCCGAGTCCCTCCCGGATGACTGAGCTTCTCACCCTATCTCTAAGGGAGAGTCCAGCCACCCTGCGGAGAAAACTCATTTCAGCCGCTTGTATCCGAGATCTTGTTCTTTCGGTCATAACCCAAAGCTCATGACCATAGATGAGGGTGGGAACGTAGATCGATCGGTAAATTGAGAGCTTTGCCTTTTGACTCAGCTCTCTCTTCACCACGACAGACCGGTACAGCGCCCGCTTCACTGCGGACGCTGCACCTATCCGCCTATCGATCTCACGCTCCAGTTTTCCCTCATTCGTGAACAAGATCCCGAGATACTTAAACTCCTCCACTTGGGGCAGGACCTCCTCCCCGACCCGGAGAGGGCATGCTACCCTTTTCCGGCTCAAGACCATGGCCTCGGATTTGGAGGAACTGATCCTCATCCCGGCCGCATCGCATTCAGCTGCAAACCGCTCCAGCGAAAGCTGTAGATCACGAGCTGATGAAGCCAATAGGACCACATCATCTGCAAAAAACAGAGAAGCGATTCTAAGGTCACCAAAACGGATCCTCTCAACACCTTGGCTGCGCCTAGAAATTCTGTCCATAAAAGTTATGAACAGAATCGGTGACAAAGGGCAACCTTGGCGGAGTCCAACTCTCACCGGAAACGAGCCTGACTTACTGCCGGCAATGCGGACCAAGCTCTGACACCGGTCGTACAGGGACCTAACAGCCCTTATCAAAGGGCCTGGTACCCCATACTCCCGGAGTACCCCCCACAGAACCCCCCGAGGGACGCGGTCGAATGCCTTCTCCAAGTCCACAAAACACATGTAAACTGGTTGGGCAAACTCCCACGCACCCTCCAGGACCCTGCTGAGGGTGTAGAGCTGGTCCAGTGTTCCACGACCAGGACGAAAACCACACTGCTCCTCCTGAATCCGAGGTTCGACTATCCGACGGACCCTCCTCTCCAGAACCCCTGAATAGACCTTACCAGGGAGGCTTAAGAGTGTGATCCCCCTATAGTTGGAACACACCCTACGGTCCCCCTTTTTAAATAGGGGAACCACCACCCCAGTCTGCCAATCCAAGGGAACTGCCCCAGATGTCCACGCGATATTGCAGAGTCGCGTAAGCCAACACAACCCTACAACATCCAGAGCCCTAAGGAACTCCGGGCGAATCTCATCCACCCCCGGAGCCTTGCCACCGCGGAGCTTTTTAACCACCTCGGCGACCTCAGCACCAGAGATCAGAGAACCCGACCCAAAGTCCCCAGGCTCTGCTTCCTCAGTGGAAGACGTGCCAGTAGGATTGAGGAGGTCTTCGAAGTATTCCGCCCACCGACTCACAACATCCCGAGTTGAGGTCAGCAGCACGCCACCTCCACCATAAATGGTGTTGGTCTCGTACCTCTTTCCCCCCCTGAGACGCCGGATGGTGGACCAGAATCGCCTCGAAGCCGTACGGAAGTCATTCTCCATGGCCTCTCCGAACTCCTCCCACGCCCGAGTTTTTGCCTCAGCAACCACCCGAGCCGCATGCCGCTTGGACTGCCGGTACCTATCAGCTGCTTCCGGGGTCCCACAAGCCAAAAAGGCCCAATAGGACTCCTTCTTCAGCCTGACAGCATCCCTCACTGCCGGTGTCCACCACCGGGTTCGAGGGTTGCCACCTCGACAGGCACCAACAACCTTGCGGCCACAGCTCCGATAAGCTGCCTCGACAATAGAGGCGCGGAACACGGCCCACTCGGACTCCATGTCCCCCGCCTCCCTCGGAACGTGTTCAAAGCTCTCCCGGAGGTGGGAGTTAAAGCTCCGTCTTACGGGAGACTCTGCCAGACGTTCCCAGCAGACCCTCACGATACGTTTGGGTCTGCCAGGTCTGACCGGCATCCTCCCCCACCATCGGAGCCAACTCACCACCAGGTAGTGGTCAGTAGACAGCTCCGCCCCTCTCCTCACCCGAGTGTCCAAGACATGCGGCCGCAGATCAGATGAGACGACAACAAAGTCGATCATCGAACTGCGACCTAGGGTGTCCTGGTGCCAAGAGCACATATGGACACCCTTATGCTTAAACATGGTGTTCGTTATGGACAATCCATGACGAGCACAGAAGTCCAATAACAGAACACCACTCTGGTTCAGATCAGGGGGGCCGTTCCTCCCAACCACACCCCTCCAGGTCTCACTGTCATTGCCCACGTGAGCGTTGAAGTCCCCCAGTAGAACAAGGGAGTCCCCAGGAGGCGCACTCTCCAATACCCCCTCCAAGGACTCCAAAAAGGGTGGGTAGTCTGAGCTGCCGTTTGGTGCATAGGCACAAACAACAGTCAGAGCCCGTCCCCCCACACGTAGGCGAAGGGAGGCTACCCTCTCGTTCACCGGGGTGAACCCCAACGTACAGGCACCAAGATGGGGGGCAACCAGTATGCCCACTCCTGCTCGGCGCCTCTCACCAGGGGCAACTCCAGAGTGGAAGAGTGTCCAACCCCTCTCAAGGAAACTGGTTCCAGAGCCAGAGCCATGCGTTGAGGTGAGTCCGACTATTTCTAGTCGGAACCTCTCAACCTCACACACTAGCTCAGGCTCCTTCCCCACCAGAGAGGTGACATTCCATGTCCCAATGGCCAGCTTCTGTAGCCGAGGATCAGACCGCCAGGGTCCCCGCCCTCGGCCGCCACCCATCTCACATTGCACCCGACCCCTTTGGC
>JBBPBX010012648.1:22138-53690 GCA_038048925.1 Garcialebias charrua | reverse complement strand
TATATATATATATACACACACACTATATAAATTTCTCAACTTTCATCATTTTGTAAACCGCCCCCTATTGTATGCCACCCTTCACGAGAGTTTGTATATCTTTTCTCTTATGTAGTGTTCTGTAGTTATGTTAATAATAATAATAATAATAATAATAATAATAATAATACTGTAATAATAATAATAATAATAATAATAATAAAACTGTTGATCTAATTAACTATGTTTGATGATCTTTGTTGTATTTTTTATTTTTCAATACATTTTTTTCTGTCTGAATACGTTGAGCCACTTCAACCATTCATAAAACAAAATGTTCAGAGATGGGTGCTGCTAGACTTTTTGGTTTTTGTAACTTTTATACTTTTCAAAGCATTTTACTTTATTTACAAAAATATTTTACATTAAAATTAAATTAAGAATTGTGAATTTCTTCAAAGACTTTACTTCTTTTACATCTCCTGGGCACTCTATTTTTGTCATCTTATACTATTTTTAGCCTTCAGCTACTATTCTGCTAGTTTTAGTTAACCTTTGCTTCTTCTAGCTTCTTAGAAATCATTCAGTGAAATCATGTCTACAGCTGATGGAGTGAACCTGACTGAAGATGGCCTCACAGTTAATTAGCATTACAGGTAGTCCCCGACTTACGACGTCATCGACATACGACGTTCCGGACTTACGAGCGGACTAACGAACAGTAAAGTTGTACAGAAAATACAGCGCTGGTATGTGTTTTTAGATGAAAGTGTGTTAGCTAACCGTTTGTAAACAAAGTTCTGAGCATGTTTATGAACCAGTATGTACGTTTGTGGTGAAAAACGGGTGTTCGGCGCAGCGCTAGTATACATTTTCCGACTTACGACCAAAAATCCGGACTTACGAGCGACACGTGTTTCGGGTTCAGACATACGAATTTTCGTCTTACGAGCGATTCGTAGGAACGGAACTCGCTCGTATGTCGGGGACTACCTGTATCAAACACAACACTGACCGTCAGTTTGACTGATACTGAGCTAAAATTTTGTGTGGTAGTAGCTGAGAGTCGTCCTCAACACACACTCTGCGTTAAGGGCAGGGAATTAGTTTTAAACGTTGCCCATAAGTACTGGGGTCAAGCTTGAATTAATTTTATTGAAATTTGTCGGTGGATGGACGTGGACCAAGATGGCTTCCACCGCTACTCAATATGAGCTGACACAAAACTGCTATAATTTGGTCCGTTTTACAGATATGAAGCTAAAATGGAATGTGTTAGCAGGTGAGAGGTAAAAAAAAATACATTAGAGCTCAGATTATTGCATGAGATTATTCATAACTTTACTCTCAAGGTTTTACCAAAACTGTCTAATTATCATTAATAATAATCATTTCTCACGTCATGGAGATTTGACCTAGAAGGTGGCAGGTGATGAGCATTTCTTCAAGGAGTGTTAGACCTTCAGTCAGTTGTTCTGATGAGCACCAGTCAGTAGTTTAGGAGTAAACAGATCATTTCTGTGACTTGGACCTGATTTCACCCATAAACTGCAGTAAATGTTTGACCCAATGAAGGGACAGATAATTAACGGTTGTATACATGTCTTCCAGGGCCAAGGGTGCAAGGAAAGCCTCCTTTAGAGACAGAGCCACATGTTTTTATTAGATAGACAGAAGATGTCACAGTGGTTCTGACATTATCATTAGAATAACACGAAGAACCTGCTGCCATGCACTCTCCAAGATAAGATCCAGTCAATGACATGCTGTGGCTAGACCCAGGAGCCTGTGCAGCGCTTCATACAACTGTCCTCGTGCTCATCGGCACGCCCTGCACGCCTGGAGGAGACAAACAGACACGTGTAGTTGGCCTGAATCCAATCCAGTTTGAATCCCATCAAGTTTGAACATTATTCTTTTTAAAGGAAATAATGCAAAGTGTCACGACTGGACGTGTTAAAAAAGAAGCAGGAAGAAGCTCGTTTAAAAAACTAATAATTGTTCATCACTTCATAAAATAATCCTTACCTTTAATTCTTAAGCTTTTTTTAGACCCTAAATCTAATTTCCAACTCATCACATCCATCCCATAATTTAAAGTGAATCACAGAACAACGTTTCATTTTGACACAAAGCATAAGCAAACACTGACAAATCATAATTCCTCATGTGTTGTACTGTTTTTTTTTAATGGTGAAATTCTGGCAACCACACTCACAGAAATATTTAACCCTAACTTTTAAGATATACCTGTATGTAATTTTATTAATGACGAATTCCCATTTACTTTTTTTAGATAATTTTAACACAAACATCTATAATAAATCTTACATGATGCATATCCATTCATGTAATAAAACCTATTTATTTTAAATACATATTCCTCAGACTTGTGTATTCAGTATTAATAAAATATAATTACAGTACTCTAAATTGATAATAAAAAGTGTATGTATTTCAAGTACTTAAAGTATATATATATACTCTGCCTGCTCTGCCTCCCCTCCCATTTGAACTGCCTTAACACTAAAACTTTCTCACATATTATCACTCAACACAAAGTTTTTAACACTAGACTCTGTGTCACCAAACGGGTTTTCACTAAACTCTCGGTCATGTGCTCATACAGTTTGCACTACTTCTCATAATTGCACTAATGTCTGTATTACATCACTGCCTATAATCATAATACTGTTTACATTCTCTGTTTACATTTATTAATACTGTTTACTTTTATTACTACTGCTTACATGTAATTACTACTGTTTACATTTATTTACACTACTTTAATATCTACACCACTGCTGGTACATATACAGTGTGCTCTGAACGGTCTTATTTAGGGATGCCCAATGTGCCTTACTGCATATGCCACTTTTTGCCTCTACAACAACATCAACTACTACCTCATACATATACTGTGTACATTGACTCATTCGCTGCTTTGCCACTTTGCAAATGTCAATGCTAGAAACCTTTAGTTTATTTTAGTTATACTTTTTATACTCTTTTTTTATACCACTATGCAAAAAAAAAAAAAAAAAAAAAAAAACACACAGGACAGTGTTAGTTTTACTATTTTTATGCTTATGTCTATTATTATATGTTTCAGTGTTTCAATGTTTAGATGTTTACTGTTGCACCGAGGGACTGAGAGAAACGCAATTTCGGTCCTGTGTATGTCCTGCACTGTACATATTGCAGATCTGACAATAAAGTTGACTTTGACTTTGACTTTGACTTTGATATTGTTGGAATTTCATAATAATCAGGTTACCTAAAATATATAGCATATATTTATTTGAATTACATGTCATTTATGCTTATGTAATAAACCAAATTGATAAAAATGCATCACATTTATGCAATTCATTCCCATTCAGTACAATCTTAATGATGCATAACAATGAAACCACCTTGTTTCAACAGCTTTATTAACATTAAAGCCTCACATTAAAGACATTAAATAAACAAAATTACACCATAACTTACACCACAGCTGCCGGTAATTTACCGTAAAGTTGAACTTTGCAATAAAATACTATAACATATTGTAGTTTTGCTGTGTTTTTTACTGATATAGATTGTAATTATATTACAGAACTGTACATATGTTATTTTTAAGAGTTTATCGTAATCAGGTTTTTATTTTAACGTTGTTTTTACAGCAATTTGCCGTAAAAAGTTTAACAGTTTATCTGTTTTTCCAAAAGTTATTTACTGTCAATAAATAACAGTTTTCTGCAGTTAAAGTGACGGTTGCCAAAATGTCATACCGTAATGTGTCATACATTGTGATTGTATTGTAATAAATTTGTGGGTCACACAGGCAGAGGATCTTGCTGTAGGAGTTCTAGGCACACCTGTTCCTGGTTTGGAGGACTGCTCTGCCTGGGTATAAGAACCTCTGCCAGACATGCCTCCAGCGCCGGGACATTATAAAGCTATGGTGAAATGTATGACCAGTCACAAATCTGTGTGAAACATTTTTGTATCCGAAGAATGTTTTTTGATCTCCTGCAGAGATAATCTTCTCTGCCTCAGACGACCTGCTCCTCTCTCTCAACCAACACTGGCCTCTCTTCACTGTTTTGGATCACCTGAGACCTTGGGACTCCTCGGACCTCTTCTCTCTGGACTGGGCTACAAGAAACACAGCAGTAAGAACAAGAACCTCCAGCGGGTTCGGATGTTGTCAGTCCATACAATGGGCGTTATCAACTGTTATCATCCCCATTTGTAGCGGCGAATAGGACACAATCTACCTCCGAGCATGTTTAAAAGAACGTTATCAGCGTTATTATCGCTGTGAGTAGGCAGCGTGTTTCTGTAAACCCGGAAGTGTAGCGTTTTTGTTTTTTTCAGCTTATGTAAGTGTTTTCCTCAACCTAACCTTAAACCTGACCCAGAGGACCAACCCTAAACCTAACCCCCTTACCCTTGTGCCTAAACCTAACCAAGACCCTAAACCTAACCAAGAAACAAGACCCTAAACCTAACCAAGACCCTAAACCTAACCAAGACCCTAAACCTAACCAAGAACCAAGACCCTAAACCTAACCAAGACCCTAAACCTAACCAAGAACCAAGACCCTAAACCTAACCAAGACCCTAAACCTAACCAAGAACCAAGACCCTAAACCTAACGCAAGAGGCTTTACTCTAAACTTTAACACGTAAGACGGAGCCTGCTATCATCGCTTGTAATGGTGACAACGTACCTTTAAACCTACTAGTCGGTACAGTAGTAGGGGCTTTCTGACCGCTACGTATGGGGATGATAATAATTGATAAGGGCCATTTTATGGTTGATAACATCCAAAGCGAGTGGAACCTCACCATGAATTGATCAGTTGCTTTCTGAAGACCATTCTGGATACTGCCTTCACTTTTTCAGCCAGGAGGATTTAGACCTGCAAAATAAAAAAAAACGTTTATTATTTTTGAACTCCTAACTCTGTTCCTTCTTCTCAGTCAGCCACTTGGGGTCAAATTATCTAAAAATATGACACTTGCCTAGAATGTCAGAACCATCGAACAATCACCACACACCATAAGATTATGAAAATGGTCTTTATTTATGAATCTACTCCTAAAAAAGATCCCCACCCCAAGCTAAAAATGAAGGCCTATTCTAAAGGTTAGATGAGTTAACTTTGTCCACTTAGCTCACTCAGCGACGAGACTCCTCCCCAGGGTCTAAGCTTGTCATGTCATCCAACACCCCGGGGATTGACTTAGCTGGACAACGATTGGACCTCCTGGATCAGAGCAGGTGGCAGGACAGCAGCTCACAGGAACAGAAGTAGGAGACCAAGGTGGTGACCAGCCCTAGCTGTCTAAATGGTAAATGGTAAATGGAGCTTATTTTTATAGCGCTTTCCAGCCCCCTGTGAGGAGCCCCAAAGCGCTTTACAATACCAACCATCCACCCATTCATTCACACATTCATACACATAGTGGTAGCCTGCCTTGCAAGGCGCCATCCAGACCTACCAGACCCAGCCTCCCCCCGACACAGGAACCACCTGTCTTGCTGTCTTCATCGCCGGCAGCCCTAAATGACTGCAAATGACACCCTTCCTCCAAAAGGGTGCTGCCACAACCGAAGCACAAAAACTCTCCTCAATTTGATTGAGAAACCTTTGTCTAGTGTGCTGCTCCTCAAATGATTGACCACACCTGTCCCCGATCAGTTCCCTTTTCAGTCAGTCCACTCAGTGCAACATATTGACTATGGGAATTGCGCCCCCGTGCAATTTACCTGAAGTAATACATTCACGCCTTTACGGCAGGTGGGCGTCAGCGTCACCACAGAGGCCCCGCCCTCTTGGTATAAAGACGACTGCGCCCATCCTTCTGTCTCTTTTAAGCCCTTCACCTCGCTTATACCTAAACTTCGCGGGACTTCTCTGTGCTACTGTGCTCTATCTGAGGTGAGCTCGCTCCCTACTCCGAGCGCACAGAGAAAATCCCTGCGTGTGGCTGGGCTAGCGAAAGCTAGTCCAGCATCTTTTATTTAACCACAAGGGTTTTTTTTCTCTCTTCGCAGACTTCGCTCGACGGCGCTAACTGCGTCACACCGCTACCCTGCTAACGAGTAGCGGGCTAGCCAGCGAAAGCGACGCGACGAAGGAGACGTCTTCGGACAACGTTAATACGGCTAACCAGCTCATCTTTCTCAGCCATGGCGCCCGAGAAAGGGAAGCGAAAAACGCTAAAAGAACCAGCAGGCCAGCGAGCCCCAGCTCCCGAGCCTGCCCCAGCGGCTGTGGCTACCCACTTTCGGCGACGGACACCCACGAGGCCGGTCCAGTCTGCCTGGGGATGTTGCACGCTAAAACAGCGCTGGAATCCCAGACTCCTGCCCGCAATGCAGCCAGATGACAGAAGCTGTGAGGAAGCGTCGCGTGGACATCGTGGCAAAGGCCATGGGCGGCGCCACGACAACACGGGACCCAGACTTCACAGAACCACTCACTCCCACTCCAGACTCGAGAACATTGATCTGGAGGACAATGGACAGGTCGAATGGGGGGACAATATGGACATGGCGGCACTCGTCGGGGACTCGACAACTGAGTTCGACACACGAGGCCTGATGAATGCGGACAAACTCTCGCTCACAGCCTCAGGTGAGATTCGGACGAAGAGGTCGACAACGAGGACGAAGGGTAAGACGAAGAATTCCCCCAGAACCCGACAGCATCTCTGCCAGAGACAGACGCATCCATCCCGCTCTCTTCGAATTGTGTCGCAGGGCGACGGATGCGCTACAAATTGCTTGGCCAGAACCCCTACCTCACCAACAGATTACGAGGTTGGTGGGCACCTACTTCTACATGAAGCAGCAGTCGGCCATGAGACACAGGATGCTGATTTTCTCACTGAACTGACCCACACCTGGGCCAAACCCAGAGCTCCCATGCTTCTGCCGCTCTCTCAGTTCCTCGACATTGCCGGAATGGAGGCAGCAGGAATCGCCAACGTGCCGCAAATGGAGGACACGCTTGCGGCTCATTTGGCCCCCCAGGACGTCGGGCGCAAAACCAACTCTGCCCAGCAAAGCCTGCTGCGCTTCGGTTGCACAGCTCGACAAATGCTACAGAGCTCAGGGCCTCGTAGCCCATGCGTTAAACGCCTCAGCCTTGATGCAGGCGTACCTGGCAGAGAAGCTCCAGGAGCTCCAGGTGATCACAAACAAAAAAATGGTGACTGTCATCCTGGAGGAAGCCCGCAGGGCGACTGACTTTGTGCTCCGCATGCTGGGGACCACCGCCATAGCTCAAGGGAGATGCATGGCTGAAGTGGTCATCGCGTTGCGCCACTTGTGGCTCACCCCGATGGACCTGCCTGAAGGTCGACATTACCCCTTCCTTCACCACCCGATTGAGCCGACGGGACTCTTCAGGGGAGCCCTGGAGCGTATCCAAGTGCAGGCTGGAGCAGCGAAGGAAGCAGGCTGAGGCGCTGCGAGAGGGGATGCCAAGGAAGGCCTTCGCCCTCCCCAGAGACACCAGCGGGAGCAGACCCGCGCAACCTCGACACCGCTCAGCCACACGCCGTCCTCCCCCGCAAAAGAGACCAGCTTACGATGGGGAGCAGCGACAGAGACCCTCAGCGGGCCCATCTCAGGCCGGTCAGTCCTGGAGCAGGAACAGATTCGTTCCTCGCCAGGCGGTTCCGCCGAGGACCTCCTCAACGAACCGGGATGGAAGACGGAAGCGGGCCTGACGAACCAGGCCCGCTCCACAATTTTACAGGTTCGTCCGCCCATGGGGTACGGGAACCAGGACATTTAAATCCAGACTTTATTTGTAAAAAACTAAGAAAAGCTGGTGACATTGTTGTGTACTCAAAACAAAATGTTTATGACATGTGTGCATAAAAAACAAGTTTCTGTACATCTAAACACAAAAATAAAGTACCAGAAGCACAAACTGCCCTGATTCCTGACTCAAAAAAAAAAAAAAAAACAGGGACGACAACAACAACCCCTTTTTATGAAAACAGTCACGGTCAAGGGAGAGGGCAAACACCCCTCCTCCCTCGTGTAGCACAGGGTGTCAGATCAGATAATGAACTGCAGCGGGATGTCTGTGGTCTGTCTGGAGCAGACAGACTTCACGGCGTCCACGTGCGGGCAGGTCAGTTCGCTCAGGACCGAGCGTGGAGGGGGGTTAGACACTCCCCCGCCCGCACCCACAAGGAGCAGGCAGCCCGCAATAAACATGCCCCTGAGGCTTGCAGCGCATGCGTAGGCCTGGGGGGCGTGTCGACCCAACACGTGCGTCATGTCAATAGTACATCACGGGCTTCGCTTGCAGTTCCGCAGATGGCCGCCTCCGTTCACAGGGGTGCTAAAATCAGATATAAACCCAGAACAAGCACATGTCTTGAGGGAGGAAATAACAGCAATGCTACAGAAAGGTGTGATCCGTGTTGTTCCAAAATGAAAAATAAAAACCGGCCACTACTCCAAGTACTTCCTCGTGCCCAAGAGAGACAGAACATTAAGACCCATTCTGGATCTTAGGGCTTTGAACAAAAGAATAACAACTTATAGGTTTAAAATGCTCACGCTGAGACAAGTTCTACAGTCTGTGAGACAAGGAGACCACACGTGCACTGTGGATCTCAAAGAGGCATATTTCCACGTGGGGATTTGGAAGAAACACAGAAAACATCTACGCTTTGCATTCAAAGGGAAAGCCTACGAATACAAAGCTTTACCTTTCGGATTAAAAACCGCTCCACGTTGTTTTACAAAGTGCCTGGACGTGGCGCTGACCCCACTCAGGGGTCGGGGGGTCCGGATTCTAAATTATTTAGACAACCTTCTGATTCTCGCTGGCAGCAAAACGCAAGCCCAGCTGCAAACACACATGGTGATGATGCACCTGGAAGCTCTGGGATTTGTTTTAAATCTGCAGAAAAGCAACCTGACTCCATCATAGTTTACCATATTTCTGGGCGTACAGATCAACACCATCTCGTACAGAGCATGGCTCTCAGAGGAGAGGGTGGCTTCAATACGCCTTTGTCTGACACACTTTCAGCTGGGTCAGAGAGTGTCTGTCAGGCTCTGCCAATGTTTCTTGGGCTTGCTGGCAGCCGCCATCCCATGCGTGCTGCAGGCATTACTGAAAATGCGGGCTCTGCAAATATGGCTAAACAAACAAACACCTCCTGCCTCTGCCAGGCAGACAGGAAGGATTCTGATCAACCAGGAATGTCTGACGGCTCTGGAGCCCTGGAGGGTCCCCTCAGTGTTCACTGCAGGCGTCCCGTTGGGACGAGTCCTGTCTCGTGTAGTTGTCATGACAGACTCCTCGTTAGGGGGATGGGGAGCTGTTTGCAGGAACCAGAATGCCCAAGGGCTCTGGGGAAAACAGAATGCACGGCTCCACATCAACCTACTGGAGTTAAAAGCTGTTTATCTGTCAATAAAGCTCTTTTACAAAAAGGGGCTGATTACAAAACAGCATGTCCTCATAAAATCAGACAGCAGGACAGTGGTGTCCTATATCAATAGGGAAGGGGGGACGAGGTCCCGGGCCCTCCTCGGTCTGACACACAGGCTGCTCACGTGGTGTGCTCCCAGGATTTTGTCACCGAAGGCGACACAAATTCCGGGAGAACTAAACTACGGGGCAGACGCCCTCTCCAAAGGACCGCTGCGGTCCTCAGAATGGAGACTGAACCCACGGATAGTGGACCAGGTCTGGTCACGATTCGGTTGGGCGTCCGTCGTTCTGTTCGCATGCAAAACCAGCTCGCACTGCGCCTTGTTCTTTTCACTGAAAGAGACAGACGTAACGATGGGGATGGACGCGCTGGCCCACGACTGGCCAGCAGGGGTGCCGTATTACGCGTTTCCACCTGTCCCTTTAATTCAGGTGACGCTGGAACGTGTACGGAAGGGAGCTCTCTCCCTAATATTAATAGCCCCCAGGTGGCCTCAGAAACCGTGGTTCCCAGAAATAATTTCATTGCTGGCGGGGATACCATGGCAGCTGCCCCTCCACAAGGACCTGCTGACTCAAGCACACAGGCAGCTTCTCCACCCATGTCCAGAACTGTGGCAACTCACAGCTTGTCCGCTGAAAGGAACAGGCTAAGGGCCTCGGGCCTCCCCAGTAATGTTATTAACACAATACAGGGGGTGAGAGCTGGGTCAACTCAGACTCTCAAGGCTTGTAAATGGCGTATTTTTGAGGCCTGGTGTCTGGAGAGGAATATTGCTTCATATTCCTGTAACCTAGTCCAGCTTCTCACATTTTTACAGGACCTGCTGGAAAACGGTCACTCCTTTTCTACCATTAAGGTGTTTTTGTCAGCCATTTCGACGTGCCACGAAGGCTGGGGGGGGGACTCCCGGTGCCCACCCTCTCACGATACGTTTCATGAAGGGCGTATTGAGAAAAAGGCCTCCCAGCAGGACTCTGGCCCCAGTGTGGGACCTTCAGCTAGTCCTGGATGCCTTGTGTGGGCCTCCATTTGAGCCCCTCAGAAGCATTGAAATAGACTTGTTGTCTTATAAAACTGTGCTGCTCCTGGTTCTCTGCTCAGCTAAACGTGTGGGTGACCTCCACGCTCTGTCTGTACACCCAATGTGTACAAGGTTTGCCCCGATGGGTCAAAGGTCACTCTACGTCCTAACCCCGCATACGTGTCAAAAGTGCCAACTCTAAATCCCAGGAGTCTGGATTTTGAGCTCTCCGAGTTTCCTCCACACCCTGTCCTCACTGAGGAGCAGAAGAAGTTGAGATCACTCTGCCCTGTCAGGGCCTTGAGTGTGTACATCCATAGAACTGTCAGTTGGAGGAAAACAAACCAACTGTTTGTATGTTTTGCCAATCCTGCTGCTGGCAGAGCCTTTTCAAAGCAGCGCCTCTCACCCTGGCTGACTGAGGCCATTAAAAGGGCGTACAGTAGCAAAGGTCAACGGGTGCCCTGTGGGGTGCACGCCCCTTCCACTCGGGGCCTAGCTGCCTCATGGTCTCTTTTTAAGGGCGTGCCAGTGGCTGACATTTGTGCTGCAGCTAACTGGAGCTCCAGCTAACTGGAGCTCAACAAACACGTTTGCAAAGCATTATTCTTTGGATGTCACTGCCTGTGACGTCACTCAGGCTGTACTCTCTAGCACACAGTAGAGATCAGCTAAACGCCTAAAGTATGAAGGCAGAAGTTCTCACAAGCATGCATTTTTACTGAGCATCTCAAGGGCATGAATGGATTGCGTTCCCATAGTCAATATGTTGCACTGAGTGGACTGACTGAAAAGGGAACTGAAAGTTATGCACAATAACTCATGTTCCCTGAAGGAAGGGAACGAGGTGCAACATATGTTTTGCCCTTTCAATGCCCAAAGCTCGGTGGAGACAGAAGGATGGGCGCAGAAGAGGGCGGGGCCTCTGTGGTGACGCTGACGCCCACCTGCAGTAAAGGCGTGAATGTATTACTTCAGGTAAATCATGCGGGGCGCAATTCCCATAGTCAATATGTTGCACCCCGTTCCCTTCCTTCAGGGAACATGAGTTATGGTGCATAACTTTCAGCTTCCTTGCCTCTACTGTACTGATGAGTCCTGCCCAAGCACATCACAGTATTTTTTATGGTGACATTCTGGCAACCACAGCTGTGGTATTTTACCATAAATTATTGTTTTACTTTACAGTGTGCACGAATTTTCATAGTTCTGCTGAAAGCTTCTGGATCAAAATCATTGAAAAACAGAAGACTTCAAATGTGGACACTCAACTACTTTCCTCTTCCATCTGTTCACAACCTCACCTAAATTCTTCTTGTTTGAGTTGTTCTTCCTGTAGTTTTCTGTCATTGCAGTGATGAACTGTGACTGTAAGAACCAGGACTTCCGTTATGTAAAATTGTGACATCTTATTAACATCCAGTGTCTTCAAAGACACCAGAGTCACGGTTCGATTACATCACTTAAAGTGCGACTAAACCCAAAATTAACTTTTTTTAGCTGATAAACTCCCTAGAATGTGTTTGAAATATCATCTAGCACTATGGCTGTGTTTATTTTCACATAATTGTGCATATCTGTGTAAATTGGCAATATTTGGCAATATTTGGTCTAAAACTGTGTTTACGGTAGTCCTTTGGGTTGAACAGAGGTTATTGCACCTTAATTTTCATATCCACAGTATTCCTACGCCCCATGACGCTTTGCGCGAAATGTGCACACGACTTCCGGTTGACCGGAAACACCGTTTGTTTACATGCGAGTAATACAGTTGAAGACAGTCCAAACTTTGTTGTTTTCGTTCATTAAAAATGTGGGAACACCACTCGTTTTGTTAAAAGAGGAGGGACAAATAAAAAGAAATTACAGATGTTACCTGATCGCGCAGACATAATTTAAAACTACATAAATAGCGAACGCGTTTGCTCCGGCCTCTCGGCTAAGGTTTATTAGCAGCTAACTCGGCTAAAAGTCACGGTCGCGTCTGAGATCTATCGTTTTAAGACAGTAAATCTTCCAAAACTCTCATTAATAAACCCTCCCCGAATAAAAAGATGTTACCTGATCGCGCAGACATAATTTAAAAATACATAAATAGCGAACGCGTTTGCTCCGGCCTCTCGGCTAAGGTTTATTAGCAGCTAACTCGGCTAAAAGTCACGGTCGCGTCTGAGATCTATCGTTTTAAGACAGTAAATCTTCCAAAACTCTCATTAATAAACCCTCCCCGAATAAAAAGATGTTACCTGATCGCGCAGACATAATTTAAAAATACATAAATAGCGAACGCGTTTGCTCCGGCCTCTCGGCTAAGGTTTATTAGCAGCTATCTCGGCTAAAAATACCGGTCGCGCCTGACATATATCATTTTAAGACAGTAAATCATCCAAAACTCTCATTAATAAACCCTCCCTGAATAAAAAGAAATTACAGATGTTACCTGATCGCGCAGACACAGCCATAGAGAAGGATGCAGGAACACTCTTTCTTTGTTTTGGGTCCGTGTTGAAAACACTGTTGTTTTAGCCAAAGATTTAGCTTGGTCCGGTTGTTGGTGCAGCCGCGAACAGCACAGCAGGTACCTGAACCCCGGTAGGACATTTCAGTAAACGTTCCGTTTAAACAAAAGCTGTGTTTGCTCCGATAAAATGAATGAAAATAACTTTCAAAAACACCCGCGATCCATACTCGCCTATGGAATACAGGCACTTCCGGTGTCGGACAGGAAGTACAATGCACATTCGCTTCTACAGTGACGCCCTCAGGAATACTGTGGATTGGTCAGGACTGTTCACTCTGATGTGTCTTGTACACTCTGATGTCACACAGGTGGTTCAAGCAGAGCCAATCCCCTGCAGAGATGAGAAGTGCATACCTTATATGGAAGTGCTGCATTTCACTCCTGACAAGCGGTTTTATTTTTCTTTTCATTTTCATTTTTTTAGGCCTTTGGTTTTGGATGGAATGGGTGGAATGGATAAATACATCTACATGTTTATTCTTTGTTGTTGCTTGGTGTATGTTGTTGGCTAGAGGTTTAATTTGTTTTAGGTTGTTGCAGGTGGAGGCGTGAACAAAAGCACAACTCTACCTCCACCCCTCCTTGTCTCTCGACACGCCCATTTCCAGGGAGATTTTGGAAGGAGGAGTTACCGATCCACAGGGGTTTAGTCGCACTTTAAGTTTCAGTTTCACAGTTCAGCCACTCACTCACAGGAAGAGCTTTTCCTCTTTTTGTCCATCAGGTCCAACGTCTGACTCATGTCATTTATTACAGTCTAACAACAGCCTGAACATAAACACCAAGCCAACACTAAGAACCAACAGGGATGACCCGTCTGAACACAGAGCCTGAAAAAGTCCTCCCAGTTCTGTCCCAAGATTACCCAGCAGCCCCTGCGGCTCACTCAGCCTCCTGTGTTCAGTACATGTAAGTTCAATAAATTTAACAGTAACCCACAGAAATTACTGTTTCTGTCAAATTTCTTAATTACACCAAATCACAACTGTAATATTGAAAATTATCAATGCAACCTTAAATTTGACATTTTACCTTTTACGTTGCAAGTGAATACATCACAGACAAACTCATCCTGCAGAGACTCTGAATTCTCTCCGGACAATGACAAGACACTCCTGAGACACTTGACAGCCAACAACAAAGAACCATTAAACCAGTGGTTCTCAAACTGGGGTCCCCGCGTCAAACCCCTGGGGGTTCTTGCTTTTAATAGTACATGTATGAAGGTTTTGTTCTTTTAACACAATGTAAAATTAATTTAAAAAATAAATAAAAAACTGGGGGTCCGCGAGCAGATGCTTAGGGGTCCGCAAAATATATATATACTGTACCGGTATATATATTTATTTATTTATGTTTTACAAGCACATAGATGTTTAACAACCAGGTAAAATACACCTAGATGCAGGAAATCACATGTACTTTATTTTTAAAAAATCTGGGGGAGGACCCCCAGACACCCACCCTACCTGCTGCCGGCCCACCAACTATTTGCGTTCAGGCATTAGTTGGTTTACAAATGAAGTGCTGTGTGACTGCTGTAACGATTCTGTTGAGTTTTCTGTAATAATTTGAAGAAGTGGCAATACATTTATGTTCACTATGTGAAAAGATAAAGTATTAAAGTGCTTTTTGATGCTGTCAGTTTTCTTAAAACTGTAATTTTTGAAAGCTGAAATTAAACATTTGGTTAATTAAGTGTGGTGAACGAAAAATACTCCATGTTTAAAAGTATAGAAATTGTATCAACACTATTAAAGAGAGAGAGAGAGAGAGAGAGAGAGAGAGATTTATTTATTAACATTGCACCGAAATACAACGTGATTATGTAGCACAGTCGTCCGGAAGAGGGAAGAGTATGCAAGCTGCAGCATTTCCAAACACATTACATGTTCTTCTGCGCGGCCGCGCTCATCCGTCTCCGGATGAAGGTCAAACAGATATGGAAAAAGGAAAAACACAATAGGTATCATTTGTGATATTCAAAAAAAGAATCTATCAAAGATTGCCTTAAGACACTCTATGATAAAGTCCCAAAAACTCTATCAGCGATAAGCACAACCAGACAAGACATTGTTGCAGATTTATGACGGCAGGCAGGGAGGAACAGTCTGTGTGTATCAGCTCCAGATAAGAACAGTTCGCAGGTCTCACAGCTCGGCTCCAACCGAGAACGAACACAACACAGAGACCTCTGGGGGGGAGGGCAGCGGGTCCCTTCAGCTCCCAGCTCAGGAGAAGATTTGTAGACAGCCTTCAGTCCAAGGCCAGAGGCCAGATTAGAATAGTTGCTTTATTTTTCAGTCAGGCCACAGTGTTCTTTTTACTGCAGTCTTTAAGTCCAGGTGCTGTTTCTGGGTCCAAATCGCCGAATCGAAAGAGGTTCCAAGCTAAAAAGATCCTTCCGTATGTGCCCTGTTTTAATCCGGACGGCTGTAAACGAGTCCCACACACCGCAGGTCTGCGGCAGCCACCGCTTCTCCCACCGTGTGGTTCAGCCCGTACAACAGCTGGGAAGGTCATTCATAGCCTGGATCAAAGCATTTTCGCTGAGCGGAAGTCTCGCAAGCACGCCGATCGCTGCGGTCCTCCTCAGCCCTTCAGTGGCAGACAGCCACCAGTATCCCAATAAACCACAGAGATTCCACGTCTCCGACAGAGAGAGCGGACAGTTACATTAGCCTGCTCATCGAGTCCATAATGTAGCTCACCGCATGCGTGTCGGTAGGGCGCCCTGGCTCTCCCTGGCCAGTGCGCTTCGCGGAAATTTTTGTTATCGATAGTATCGATAGATGAAATAGCCCAGAAAACAGTCCACGCACATAAATCCATCCCAAATTGGTTCGAGCGAGCGCTGAAGAGTAACAGACGAGACAAATGCAGAAGCAGGGGGGGGGGAAACCAGGGAGGTTTAGGAGCAAAAGGAGATGCGACCAGCCTTGCCGAGAAGCGGAAGTAGAGCATGCTACACAAATATTTCCATTGTGTTAAAGAGACAAACTGAAGAAAACTATTTAATAAACACAAGGTTATGAAACATTTCCTCCCCTGTAAGGGGCCCCTGAACCCAAAAAGCCTGAGAACCCCTGCTTTACATGGTATTCCTCTTCAATCTGTTATTTCACCTAAAATCTGCTTGTTTGACTTGTTCTCCCTGTAGTTTTATGTCATTGCAGTGGTCAGCAGTGATTGTAAGAACATAAACGTAACATAAACATAAGGCATAAGCATGAACATGTTTATGTCTGCAGACCCAAATTGAAAGAATCTCATTGGATAACCGTATTTTCATGAATTAAAAAGTTTCTTACTGCAAAAAGAGTTCACAGAAAATAAAGAGAATTAGTCAAAAATAAAAAAGTGAAGGGTTCGGGTGCTGTTGGTGCCCAAGTTTTTTTCATTCAACTTTATTTAGACAGGTTAATCCCACTGAGCCTCGGGGACTCAATTACAAGAGAGACCTGGGGTTCACGGTGAAAGGGGAACAGTCTGGACCTCCTGCCATCACTCTAGCACCGTGAATTTGATGATGGACGTTAATGCTTAAAATAGTTCTAATCCATATGGGATGAAGATCTGTCCTCACAATGTCGAAGGCTTTAGAGAGGTCGACAGAAGCCATGAGCAGGTCTTTGTGTTGCTTCTGGCACTTTTCCTGAAGTTGTTGGCCTTTGAAGACACACATGTAAAGCACAGTGTTTAAGAAGGAGAAGGCCGTGCCCAGTCCAGGGATCGTTCTTGGACACCACCCTCATGGTATCTGGTGGTGTCGATGGAACTCTCCCAGGCACATTACTCATCCACTTTTATTTTAGACTTCAACCCATCCTTACACAAGTCCTGACAAACACTGTCAGATTATAACTGGACTCTTCTGGAATGTTATGTTGAACTGTACAGTCTGCAGGATCTATAGCATTCTGCTGAACACAGATCCAAAGTACAGGTCCAGCATTCCTTAAAGAAGACATCTGGTCCAACATCTTTAATGCCAGAGTTTTCAATGAATGAATCAGTTCATTGACATCATTTACTAATAGACAAACAAGCACATAAAACATCATTACTGTTTTTGCTAAGGCTGCAGATGTCATGATCTCCAAAGAGCAGCTAGATTAGTTGAACACTAACCTTGATTAAGACAAGAAAGTTCATGCTCAATAATCCAGGTACCAAATCCAATAATTCTCAGTCGGGTCATCTGGACAGTTTATTTTTTATAGAAACGTTTCACCCTCCATCTGGAGGGCTTCATCAGAATTATTGGATTTGGTACCTGGATTATTGAGCATGAACTTTCTTGCCTTGAACCACTTTGGCTGTGGCTGCCTGCCTGGGAGGAGTCGACGAGGGACAGGACGGCCCCCAGAAACCACCTTGGCTCCAGCAAACTGGTTGGTCCACTTAAGGTGTTTACTGCTTGGTGGGGGAAACAGTTTGCTGGAACTCCTCATGCCCTCCAGATGGAGGGTGAAACGTTTCTATAAAAAAGAAACTGTCCAGATGACCCAACTGAGAATTATTGGACTAACCTTGATTGATTAGCTGATTACTTGTTACAGATGTTTAGGTTTTTCTTGCCTTACCCTCACAGTTCTCAAACTGACTGAGCTGAACATCTGGCAGCTCAGATCTGTCAGACCATTTCTGACCTGGTCCACTGTTCACGTTCAGATAGCACCAAAGACATCATTGAATGTTTACAGACTGTCTTCATACAGACTACTTCCAGGGGTGGTGGGGACCCCTTTAAGCCCCATAGTCTGAATGAAACCTATCTTGAGGCAAATGTTGAACGTTCTAATTGATGTGACCCCACAGGCACAGCTATTACCATCATCTCGTTTATCACGTGGTATCTGTTCCGACAACTGCTTTACATCAGACTGTTGGTGATGCTGAACTCATCAGCTCAGACAGCGGGTTCGGATGTTGTCAGTCCATTTTATGGGCGCCATCAACTGTTATCATCCCCATTTGTAGCGGCGAATAGGTCACATTCTACCTACTAGCATGTTCAACATAACGTTATCAGCGTTGTTATCGCTGTGGGTAGGCAACGTGTTTCCGTAAACCCGGAAGTGTAGCGTTTTTGGTTTTTTCAGCTTATATAACCGTTTCCCTTAAACCTGACCCAGAGGACCAACCCTAAACCTAACCCCCTTACCCTTGTGCCTAAACCTAACCAAGACCCTAAACCTAACCAAGACCCTTTACTCTAAACCTAAGCACGTAGCTAAAGACGGAGCCTGCTGTCATCGCTTGTAACGGTGACAACGTACCTTTAAACCTACTAGTAGGTACAGTAGGGGCATACTGAGCGCTACGAATGGGGGTGATAATAATATATAGGGGCCATTTTATGGATGATAACATCCGAAGCGGGTGGCTCAGATGGGTTGAACGTCAGCAGGTCAGTTGATGCCCTCTCTGTGTGGACCTGCATGCTGCAAAAGTTAGCCCTGACAACCCAAAGGAACAAGAAGTGCAGTGATTGAATCTGGGATGTGTTTCTCCACTCTCAAGTGTCTCCACTTCAGTCAATAGTCACCTCAAGCTGTAGAAGGTAGCCCACTCTGTAAAAAGCAGTGCTCAGCAGCCATCTTTTCACTGATATAGCCGTTAGGTTGTACAATTCTCCAACGGAGGTCCTGGACCCATGTGGACCTCGGGCGGAGCTTTAACATCTTTTTATGGCAAGTATCAGTTGGCTGGCATGGTTCTGGCCCGGCACATCAGATTCTTGTTGCGCTGCCAACAGAGCGGCCAGCTTTGAAGAAGAAACCGAGACCTGGAGTCACTTTCCAGTGTTCAGACCTGATAATCTGTGAACCCTGCCTGGAGACAGAGCGGTGGACCTCTGCAGGAGGAATTAGTGCATGGATGGGAACAGCACCGTGTCGGTGTGTCCAAGGATCTTCTTCCTACAAGCTAAACAACATCAGGTCATATTGTGAGGCCTGATAACTGTGGCAGCCATCTTGCTCCATATGTTATTGGGTTGTGCATCCAATGATGTTGTGATTTGTGATTCTTTCAACCCAAAATGCAGACAAGTTTTGAGAACCCAAAGATAAATAAATATTTATTTATTAACAAAATAAGTTTCTTACGTAGCAGCCAAACTACAAGGTTCAAGGTGCAAGAAGAATTTATCATTATTCGTATCCTGTGGTACACAAGGTGGAACGATTGTGTTCTCAAGGTCACAGATACAGCCAAAAAAAGCATCACATATAAAGTATAAATAAAAAGAAACAGTATACAGTACAAGGATCTAAGTTATGTACTAAAGATAATAATATAATTAAGGTAAACAGCAACCTGAACAAGACTGAGCTGTGAGCAGATGTGTATGAATACATCAGCTTATGGGTAAGAAATCATCATCATGGATAATCAGCAGCACAGATAAAAGTGTCAAATGTCCAATTAAAGTGTCATTACTCTGGGTTGTCGCGTTAGGAGTTTAAGCTTTTTACAGCTTAAGGGTAGAAGCTGTTCCTCAATATACACTTAATGCCCCGCAACCTCCAGACTTCTATAGGAAACACGGAAGTACACAGGAAAAACCACGACAGGCTGCAAGCAGCACAACGCAGAACGAAGGAGCAAACTGAGGAACACAGAACATTAAGAAACACCAATAAACATAAATCCCAAACATCTGAGAGCAGGTGACAGTGGCAGGATCTAAACAGAGGACAACTCAACATAGAGTGACTGAAAAACACAAACCTGGTCAGGATCTAAACTCGATGGAACTGAACTGAAGATCCAGACTGTTCAAAACCAACACAAGTCTGAACATCACAGAAGCAAGACTCAGAAAAGAAAAACACAATGACCAAAGTAAGAACTGAGACCTGATCTAAGACACAAGGACTTGTCAAAAATACATGAAAATACACACATCCTGACAAATGACTGCTTTCTAAGTACTTCAGTAAGGTCTGTGCAGTGGTTCATGAGATATTTTTTCCAAAACACAGAGGTAATAACATTTTAAACAAAGATCTTGCAGGACTATTGTGATTTCTAAAGTGTGTTGGCTTTAGCAGCCATCTTGACTTGCGTTGGCTCCAGATGTTCTTTACTTACAGTATGTGTACTTCCAATAATTCTTTAAGAAAAGTTTAAATAAAGTGTGACCGTTGAGACACTTTGCTAACAAACAGAGTTATTTACAAAAATTCAATAGCAAAATTGTACGCAAAATCAAAATGGAGATTTCAGGGGTCTGTAGTAACACAATGCCAAGAAGGAAAGTCATCAGCAACAAACTCAGAGATGCAGATGTTGCTGTACATCAATCTGGGAGGAGTCAACAACGGTCATTACCTCAGCCTGCAATTTACATATGATGGTGCGTGATTTCTTTAGACTGTTATAACTCCACACGCTCACAGTTTGTTTTCAGTGAATTGAAAAAGCCCCCTGGATAGGGGTCGAAACGTCTTTTGCAACAAATAAAGTCCAGTTGATCTTGTATTGAACGCCTTTTTGATTTTATCATGTCCTGGACGACTGAGAATCTTCACCAACATATTATACTTGGAGTTTCTAATTTATTGTGGGCTGTCATTTAAAACTCACATTGCTAATGTTTGCAAGTGTACAAACTCAAGCTGAAGCAAACATCTGGACTCCTTATGCCCTCCAAAACCTCCAACATCTGGCCTCCTCAGGTCCTACAAACTGTTGTCAGAAGATGGTAAATGGAGCTTATTTATATAGCGCTTTCCAGCCCCCCTGTGAGGAGCCCCAAAGCGCTTTACAATACCAGCCATCCACCCATTCATACACACATTCATACACCGGTGGCGGTAGCCTGCCTTGCAAGGCGCCATCCGGACCTACCGGGAGCAATTTTGGGGTTAAGTGTCTTGCCCAGGGACACAACGACACATGGTGGGCGGACGCGGGATTCGAACCTCCAACCTTCCGATCGGGGGTCGACTGCCATTACCACTGTGCCACGGAGGAGGTTCTTTTCAGTGGAGACAAGGAGCTGGACTTTAAACACATCTACTGATGACATCTGATTCTACTGGATCTATTTGTTCTTTACAAACAGTTTCCAGTTTTCACATTCATCATGTTTATTAACAAGTTTCTGAAATCACTTCATCATTTGTCTTTTTATTCACCGTCTGAACGTTGTCAGATGTGTGGCTGTATCTGGACATTTTTGTAGATCTGTTACTTAAAATCAAATTAAATAAATGAATTATCTTGTTGTGAGTGAACTATAAAAAAATTAAAGAGGTAACTTGTCAACTGTTCCTCCTTTCAAACACATTTCAATGAAACATGCAGGATTCTACAGGAAGCATCAAACATGTCTGGCATCGAAGAAAAAAGCTGTTACTTGTTACTAAAATAACAATCACAACACTGGACCGGATCTTTTCGTAGAAAGGATCCAAAGTGAGTCAGAGCAGGGACGACTGAGAATCATCACGGTACCAGGCCACAAACCTCCAGTCTGAAACAGGAAGCTCCAAAAGAGCTGTTTAAAATGTAAGACATGAGATATGAAAGGGTCAATCCAGGTCAAGGTCCAGTCCAGTTGCACGGAAGACAAACAGAGAGCATTGTGACTGTAAACAAGCATGTGATAGAAGACAGGAGGTTCTGATGGACCCAGTCACTCTGTCCCAGTCGTCATCTGGACAGTTTATTTTTGGAAGAAACGTTTCTTTTTTCATCCGAAAGACGTCATCAGTCTGAGGCCTGCCAGCAGGATCTGTCTTATAAATAGCACCTTGTTGACATGTTTCAAACCAGTCTGATGAAACTGGTTTTACACATTCAAAATGGAGGACCATGAGTCTAAAACAATCAACCATCAGTGCATCATTTCTATAATAATGCTGTGGATTCCACCGCAGACTGGTTTGAACCGCGTCAAAAAGGTGCTATTTATAAGACAGATTGTTGGCAGGCCTCAGACTGATGAAGTTTTTCATGGAAGATGAAACATTTATCTGTCCAGATGACAAGATTGAACTTTTTGTGATTTTCTTACCTGGATGATCGTACCGGTAGTTCCTCTTTTTCTTTGTCGTCAGAGTTTATCACATGAAACTGTGCTCAGAATATTGTCTTGTATAATAATAACCTGAAAGTTATGTCCCTAACTCATGTTCCCTGAAGGAAGGGAACGAGGTGCAACATACTTGCTATGGGAATTGTGCCCCCGCATGATTCTATTCACGCCTTTACGGCAGGGGCGTCAGCGTCGCGCCAGAGGCCCCGCCCTCTGGGTATTTAAGCGGCTGACGCCCATCCATCTTTCTCCAAGATTGCACTTCACCGAGCTTTCAGCATTGAAAGGGCCAGATATGTTGCACCTCGTTCCCTTCCTTCAGGGAACATGAGTTATGGTGCATAACTTTCAGTTCCCTTTCAGTCTGGTCTCTCGGTGCAACATACTTGCTATGGGAACGTAATTCATTCACGCCCTTGAAATGCTCAGCAAAGTGCATGTGAGAACATCCGTCCTAAAAGACAGGCATCTCCTAGCTGCTTTCTACAGGGAATGTAGAGAGCACATGCTAAGAGGAAAAAATGCCGAATGTAAAGAACATCAACGTGATGTTTCCACTGGGCATATATATGTACAACACCAGCTAGAGACAGCCTAAGCGTGCTCCACTAGTGTGAGTATTCATCATCTCCTTTTTCCTTCGGAGCATCCTGAGAAACAGGAGGAGCAATGGACCCACTACGTCACAAGAAATTGTGTGACAAATGTGGAGGTAGAAAACCCAGGCCAAGCACAGGGTAACCTCCCAGGTCCTTACTAGAAAACCTTTCTTTCTTCTTTTTTTTTTATATAGGGCACGACTAACAAGTGGAGCCCATCCTGATGTTGGAGATCAGCTAGGGAGAGGGGAAACCCTTCCAATAGACATCTCCTAGGCAAAACATAAACACCAAGGGGTACCCTTGTGAATGTTGTTACTGTTTGTTTTGGGACAAAGCAACCAAAGCCTTAGGCTCTCAGCCAGTTCCCTTCAGAGGCCAGGCTGAAAGTTGCCATAACCCTGGACGTGGGTGTAGAAGCTGTCCACGTGCCTGAGTCAGCAGGTCCCTGTGAGAAGGCAATTGCCATGGTATCCCTGATAACATTGAGATCAACTCCGGGAACCACATTTTCTGTGGCCATTCGGGGGCTATGAGAATCAGGGAGAGGGCTCCCTGGCATACCCGTCCCAATGTCGCCCCGATCAGAGGGACAGGCATAGTAGAACACCCCTGCTGGCCAATCATGTACCAGAACATCCATAATCAATGGAGCGTCTGCTTCCCTCAAGGAGAAGTAGAGGTCACAGTGTAAGCTAGCCCTGCAAGCGAACAGGTCCACAGAGGCTCTCCCAAATCATGACCAGACCTGTTCCACAATCCGTGGGTCCAGGCTCCATTCTGACGCCAAAAGAGGTCCTCTTGAGAGGGCATCTGCTCCATAATTTAGTTCACCAGGGACATGAGTCGCCCTAAGTGACAAGATTCTTGGAGCACACCATGTGAGCATCCTCTGCGCCAGTCCGAGGAGGGCCCGGGACCTTGTCCCTCCCTCTCTGTTGATGAAGGACACTGTGGTCCTGTTATCTGATTTCACCAGGATATGTTGTCCAGCAATCAGACCTTTATTGAAGAAGTATTTTAATGACAGGAATACGGCCAGCAACTCCAGGAAGTTGATATGTAATCTCGCTTCCTGTTCATTCCAAAGGCCGCGGGCGTTCTGATTTCTACAGATTGCCCCCCATCCTGTTTTTGAGGCATCCGTCGTGATGACCACACGAGATGACACCCTTCCCAGTGAGACCCCTTCCGTGAAAACGGACAAATCTCTCCAAGGTTCCAGGGCCTTCAGGCACTCTGAATCTATCCTAACCTTTCCTGCTTGATTAGGTAGGGCGGGTTGTATTCTTCGGTTTAGCCATACTTGTATGGGCCGCATTTTCAGTAATGCGTGTGGCACACAGGGAATGGCTGCCGCCAAGAGACCTAAGAGGCATTGGCAGGTTTTCACAGGGACCTGTTGGTCCAGTTTAAATCTTTCCAGGCAACGGCAAATGGAGGAAACGCTTTCCTTCGAGAGCCATGCCCTGTACTGGACAGTATCAATCTGTACTCCCAGAAATACGGTAACCCGTGATGGAGTTAAATCGCTTTTTTGTAGGTTTATGACAAAACCGAGAGACTCCAGGTGAGATATCACCTTATAGGAGTGTGACTGGGCCTGCTTTCTGCTTTCAGCCAGAATCAGCAGGTCATCCAAGTAATTCATGACCCTGAGTCCTTGATTCCTAAGAGGGGTCAGGGCTGCATCCAGACATTTAGTAAATGTACGCGGAGCAGTCTTTAAACCGAAGGGTAAAGCTTTGAATTCATAAGCGTTTCCCTCGAACGCAAAGCGGAGGAACTTTCTGTGTTTCCTCCACACGCCTATATGGAAATAGGCATCTTTTAAATCCACTGTACACGCGTAGTCTCCTGGCCTCACAGACTAGGAACTTGCCGCAGTGTCAGCATCTTGAACTGAAATGTTTTAATCCTTTTGTTGAGAGTCCTGAGATCCAGAATCGGTCTCAGGGAATGATCCTTTTTGGGCACCAGGAAGTACTTGCTGTAGTGGCCAGAGCGTAGTTTGTGTCCTGAGACCAGACTAATCGCTCCCTTTTGCAGCATCGTCGAAACTTCCTCCCTCAGCACGTGTGCACGTGTAGGGTTGATCTTAGATTGCAGCACCTCTATAAAGTGGGGCAGTCTTTTTGAGAACTGCAACTTGAGCCCGTGACATATCGTTGTCATGACCCAATCATTTGGTAGACACGCCTTCCAGGCCTGTGCATGCACGCTAAGCCTGGACTAGTGCATTAACAGAATACCCGAGTTTTCGACAGCTCGAGTGCTTTGACTTCTATCGAGGCTTTTTTGTCCACCTCGAGTACCCGTAGTGACGTCATCACATCACATTTCACAGCGTGCGAGGTAGCTTTTAGCTTTTAGTAGACGCCACAAAATGGATTCCTTTGTGCGCACGGATGTAAATGGAGCAGGCAGTCTTGTCAAAAAGGTAAAACAGTTTTTAATTTATAAAATGCGCTATTTCCTGTTGATTTTCTGTTCTCTGACCACCGTAGATTGTGACTGGCAGCAGGTGGCGGTGTTGCATTGCAGGCCACATATATAACACGGCAGCTTCCTCTCTCGTTTCACAAACAAAAGCAACATATTAATCTCTCTAGACCTATTAAAAAAACCTATAAACACATTAATCTCTAAAAGTAAACCTAAATTGCACAGCACTTCAGGCTGTGGTGCGGTGTTGCCCCATTTGTTTTTCAGTTTCGGTTTCAGCGCCGCACGGTATACTTTCACTTTTAATATTAATAATAATAACTAATAGTTTTGTTTTTCCTGTGACTTATCTGCAGTATGATAAATGATAGGAGCATAATAAATGCTCCCAATGTTTTGTTGGTCTTTTTTTTCTTTTTGTAAAGACGGTTTTTATGCATTTATATTTATTTATTTATTTTGCATCATAAGACACTGTGACGTCATCGGCTACTCGAGCGTCGTTCGAGTTTTTTTATGTTAAGGTCGAGGTTAAAAATTATGTACTCGTTCAACCCCTAGCCTGGACGGCATGTTGAATTGCTGCTCATCGTGTTTTAGCGCAGGAGGGGTGGCCTTTGACCACTCTCGCGCTTTTTCGAGCTGGCTGGTCGGCCCAACAGAAGATATCGCGAGATCTGACCATCTCTGGCAGAGCTCGTGTATCTTGCTGCGGTTCATAGTTTCATCACATGGTTTGTTTATAAAAATGGGACTCGAGTCAAGAACCAAGGTAGTCTGTGCTTTGGTAATTTTATTTTTGTACATGTCTGAAACAGTGTTTGTTTTGTTTACACATGTAATAGGCGAGTCATGTTTAGCACGCGCACCCATGTCACCAGCTCCTCATAGTATTTTACAAGGAGAGACTGGGATCAAAATGTTAGGTTCCCATACCACGTGGACGGGCAAACCTGTAAAAGTATCAGTTCGTCCTGCTTCATCAGGTCCGAATCTGCTTTCCACACGGGGTCACCTAAGAGGCCCTCGGCCGGTACTGGAAATTTTCACTGTCACCAGCGGGTCTCTTCCGTGGGAGGCCACGCATGTCTTCCTTTGGGGGTGCAAAGCTTTTCCTCGGCAACCCCTCTCGGAGGGCTTCCGCCTGTTTGCGCCTTTGTTCCAGCCTGGCCTGGACGCGTTCCAGGGCTCCCCCGAAGAGTCCCGTTGACTCGATCGGGTGCTGGAGGAAAGTGGACCTCTGGTTTTCCGGGAGGTCCGACAATGTTAGCCAAAGATGGCGCTGGGCGACAACTATTTCCGCCATTGCTTTGCCTTGGGAAATGGCTATTGTCCCCATCATGCGGAGCACGAGGTCAGAGGCACGGCGGGCCTCCTCCATGGCCTCCGTTGCGGCCTGCTCGTCTTTTGTTACCTGGATATCCTGCAGTTTTTCTGCCAGGTACGCCTGCACCATGGTCGATGCATTCATTGCGCGAGCCGCGAGGCCCTGAGCCTTGTAGCACTTCTCGAGTTGTTTCTCCGAAGCGCGGCAGGCCCTGCTGGGTAGCGCTGGTTTCGTCCCTGTGGCTGCGGGGACCAGGTGAGCCGCCAGAGTCTCCTCTATCAGGGGTACGCTGGCAAGGCCCACTGTCTCCATTCCTGCAACATCAAGGAGTCGGGATAGTGGCAGCATGATGGGAGCTCCGGGTTCCGCCCAGGAGCGTTTGAGCTCCATGAGGAAGTCCGGAAAAATGGGCATTTTCTGCGACGTTGTCGGCTGCTTCACATAGAAGTAGCTTCCCGCTAGCCTCGTAGCCTGTTGGCGAGGCGTGGGGTCTGGCCACGTGACCTGCAGGGCATCTGCCGCCCTATGGCACAGGTCGAACAGAGCAGGTACCGACAAGTCCGGTTCCGGAAGGATTTGCGCCAGGTTCTGGGAGGAATCCACGGTTTCTCCTTTGTGACCATATTCTCTTCTTGGTCGGACACTTCGGGCGTCGAGTCCTCGACGGCAACTGAGGAGTCCGACACGTTGTCCTCTCCGACTCGACCGTTGCATTCCAGGTCTACGTTTTTGAGCTCCGGTTCGGGAGCGAGCAGTTTAGTGCGATGTGCGACCTTCAGCGCCGCGTTCCTAGCCATGGATTTGGCCAACGTGTCAGCGCGGCGTTTCCTCACTACCGCCGACATTCGACGGCAGTGGGAGCAGGAGTCGGGGAATTCCAGCGCTTTCCTCGCGTGCAGAATCTCTAGGCAGACAGGACAGGCCTCGTGGGTGTCCGTCGCCGAGAGGGAGTAGCCACATCCACTGGGGCATGGGCGCGAGCGAGGACTCGTCGTCCTGGTTTTCTTCCTCTTTGTCCTCCGTTTTCCCTTCTCGGGAGCCATGTCCGGAGACGAGAAGATTAGAAGTTGGTCCTAGTTTCCTTTTGTTCGAAGCCATCTTCTCCGTCGTCTTGCTTTCGCTGGTTAGCCTGCTAATGATTAGCAGGAGGTTGTGACGCAGTTAGCGCCGTCGAGCGAAGCAGCTGCGGAAAGAGAAGAAAACTTTGAGGTAAGTAGAAAAACGCTGGACTAGCTTTCGCCAGCCCAGCAATACGCAGGAAAATTTCTCTGTACGCTCAGTGTAGGGAGCAAGCTCACCTCAGTCGAGCGATGCGACAACAGAGAAGTCCCACGAAGTTCAGGTGTTAAGCGAGGTGAAGGGCAAAAAAGAGAAAGATGGATGGGCGTCAGCCGCTTAAATACCCAGAGGGCGGGGCCTCTGGCGCGACGCTGACGCCCCTGCCGTAAAGGCGTGAATGTATTCCTTCAGGTTATCGCGTGGGGGTGCAATTCCCATAGCAATTATGTTGCACCGAGAGACCAGACTGAAAGGGAACCTGAGCTTACTTTAACAGTGTTGTTGTTGTTTGTTTTTTACAAAATGCCAACTAGAAAGCGTCAGCTTCGAGCAAAGCCCTGCAGGATTACAGAACATGGAAACACAGATTATAACACCCATAAATCCCAGTTGAAACCAAATAAAGGCCTATTATTCTTAAATAAATACATGTGACCCGCTTCTTTTAACACCAGAGTGTTGGGCTCAGATCTTCTGCTGACATGGAGATGTGAAGATGATGCAACACGTCCCTCAGAGTGAGTGTTGAAGACTTTCAGCATACTGGACCATTCTGTGCTGGATAAATGGTAAATGGTAAATGGAGCTTATTTATATAGCGCTTTCCAGCCCCCTGTGAGGGACCCCAAAGCGCTTTACAATACCAACCATCCACCCATTCATACACACATTCATACACCGGTAGCAGCGACTGCCATGCAAGGCGCCTTCCAGTCCTACCGGGAGCAACTCGGGGTTAAGTGTCTTGCCCAGGGACACAACGACACATGGTGTGAGGAACCGGGATTCGAACCTCCAACCTTCCGATCGGGGGACGACTGCCATTACCACTACACCACGGCCGCCCCTAGATAAAGAATCTAAACATTAATAAGTTGTTAATGGACATCTGATGTGTTTCAATAAAATGCATCCAGTGCTTTATGAGTTATTTTGCTAACAGACAAAACACACACATGACCCATTTGCCTGTCAGCTGACACTGACCTTCACACAACTGAAGTGGAAGAGTTGACCATCAGAGAAACAAACAGATGTGTGTGTTTGTGTGACGCAGACAGTTTGTCTCTGCAGATTACAGATTACTGCTGAGCGTCGAGCTGGAGAGGAAGCCAAGGCCGACACCCAGCTCTGTCCTCGACTCCAGATTAGACAGTTCCTGTCAGGGGCTTGTCTTCAGCTCCCCCCATGTCCACATGTCCAAAACATGAGACTTTCAGATTCAAGATTAAAACATGCTTTTATTTTAGAAACCATGTTTTTCAAGGTTCAAGCTTCTTTAATGTCATTTGCATCACCTGTGGTACATGAGGTGGAACGAAATAGAGTACTCAAGGTCTCGGTTACACCCAAAAACAGCAAAAATCAAAGTATAAAAATAAAATGTTTACAAGGATCTATTGTATTCGCTAAACGATAATAATGCAAACTAATACGGTGTATTAAACAGCAGCCTGAACACGAGTCTGTTGTGAGAAGATGGGTATGAACACAGCAGCTTAAGGCAAGAAATCAGCAGCATGGATAACCAGCAGCATGGATAATCAGCAGCATGGATAATCAGCAGCATAATCAGCAACAAAAATAGTGTCAAATCTCAAATCAATGTATCATTGCAGTGATTATTCTGGTTAGATATTCATGAGTCTAACAGCCTCAGGGTATAAGCTGTTCCTCAGTCTAGTTGGTTCTAGACTTCATGCTCCTCAACCTCCGTCCTGAGGGGAGTGGGGCAAAAAGTGTGTGCGCTGGGTGAGTGGGGTCCTTCATGATGCAGGTGGCCCTCTTCCTGCATCTGGAGGTGTAAATGTCTGTGATGGTGGGGAGACTGACTCCAACATCTTCTGTGCAGCCTTCACCACTCTCTGCAAAGCTTTTCTTTCTGCAGCTGTGCAGCCTCCATGCCACACGTTGATGCTGGAGCACAGGATGCTCTCCACTGCACACCTGTAGAAGGAGGTGAGGACTGGGCTACTCAGACCAGCTCGTCTCAGCCGTCTGAGGAAGTAGAGTCTCTGATGACCTTTCTTGATCAGGCTGGTGGTGTTGTTGCTCCAGCTGAGGTTATCATTCATGTGTACACCCAAGTACTTGTAGCTGGAGACCACTTCCACTGCAGATCCTCTTATGTTCAGTGGGGTGTGGGTGTGTTTGTTCCTTCTGAAGTCCACAATCATCTCCTTTGTCTTCTTCACATTGATGTGAAGGTTATTCTCCTTACACCAGCTCTCCAGGTGTTCCACCTCCTGCCTGTAGCTGGACTCATCATTGTTTGTGATGCATCCCACCACCGCTGTATCATCTCCAAACTTGACAATATGACAGCCTGGATGGGTAGGTGCACAGTCATATGTGAGCAGACTGAACAGGAGGGGGCTCAACACACAGCCCTGAGGGGCGTCAGAGCTGAGGGTAATGGTGGAGGAGGAGAAGTTGAGGATCGTCACAGACTGCGGTATGTTTGTTAAAAAAAGTCCGGGACCCAGTTGCATAGGGAGGGGCTTAGTCCTAGTTTGTCCATCAGGGTCTGGGGGATCACGATGCTGAAGGCAGATATGAAGTCCACAAAGAGCATACGGATGTAGGAGTCCTTCTGCTCCAGGTGGTTGAGAGCTGTGTGGATCACAGAGGAGATGGTGGCCTCTGTTGATCAATTCTCACAGTATGCATACTGATGAGGGTCTTCACTGATCTTGATGGTTGTTTTGATGTGGGTCATGACCAGCCTTTCAAAGCATTGAATGACTATCGGGGTGAGGGCTACTGGTCGGTAGTTATCCAGACCAGTCACTGGAGAGATCTTAGGAACTGGATTGATGGTGTAGTCTTCAGGAAGGTGAGAACAGTTGCCAGGGTGAGGGAGGAGTTAAAAATGTCAGTCAGCACCTCACAGAGCTGATCAGCACTGTCTTTCAGTACCTTCCCCAGGATGTTATCTGGGCCATAGGCTTTGTGAGGATTAATCCTCCTGAAGGTACTCTTTACTTTTTCTGAGGTCCTGCTGAAGAACTTCTCTTCAGATCGTGAGTTCTGGTGCTGGGTGGTCTATTTGGGTCTTCAAAGTGGACATAGAACCTATTCAGAGCATCAGGCTGTGAGGGGTCCTTATATTGTGCACCCCTACTGTATAGTCTGTGATGTGCTTAATGTCTTTCCACATGCTTTGTGGGTCCTGTGAGGAGAAATACCCCAAGATCTTCCAAATGTTTGTTGCTTTGGCCCGTTTAATACTAGCAGTCATCTCTTTCCTTGCCCAGTTGCCAGTTCCTGTGAGTCACCAGACCAGAATGCAGCATCCCTGGCTTTCAGCAGGTTGCATACCTCTGTGTTCAGCCAGGGTTTCTGGTACGGGTAGTACATCACAGTCCTAGTGGCGGTGACATCTTCAACACACTTGCTGATGTATCCGAGGTAAGCAGATGTGTATTCCTCCAGATCCAGTGCACCCTCATTTACAGTGGCTTCCCTGAAGACCTGCTAGTCTGTGGGTACAAAGCAGTCTTGTAGTACATGTATGGTTCATTTGCCAAATGCAAAAATCAACACAAGGTCAACAATGCAATGAAATTTCTGAGGATGAGAGAAGAACTGTCTCGACTTGCTAAAAAGAAACACCAACAAGAAATACAAAAGCATGCAATAAAAATACTAAAAACAAGGTGCCAAAAGTGAAAAAGAACAGGTCTGTAGAGTTCAGTCCATGCAGGCAGATGGAGGATCATGGAGACGGCCGCCATGACAGCCCAGGGCCTGAGCCCGAAGCTGGAAGAACTGAACCACAATGGCATGATGGCACAATGGCATGGCAGCAACACTGAAAACTCCAAAAGTGTGTCATGGTCATACACTTGGTTTGGGT